>RPOG01003285.1:30312-67556 GCA_008086565.1 Thalassoma bifasciatum
TTTGAACCATTTATTGCCAAATGGAATACAGTTATTATTGGCGTTACAGCTCTGGTTTCAGAGTACTCCCTGGGTTAGCCAAGCAGCCTGCTTAGGCTTTCCAGGGAGTGCAAAGCAGATCCCCCCCTGGGGAACAAGACACATACTTTATACATGAATATCATACATGTATACAGACTAACAGGAGGAGGCTGGGGTGGAGGAGGTAACTTCGAGACGCAGCAGTGTGGTGCGTAGCAGTAGCAGGAATAGTTGTGAATGTAGACATGTTTAAATACGCCGCCTTGTTGGTCGACGGCGAGCTGTGATTGGTTAAGTGGAGAGGTGTGACTCGAACGTCAGCCTGTCAGCTGGTATCAGCTGGGCGTATGACTTCCGTGTCCTGCATGAACTAACGCGAGCTTCATAAATTATAACTGAAAATTAGAGTTTTGGCAGAAATGTAAAAGTTAAGAGAAAAAAGTCAATATTTTGAGATATGAAAGTCAAAAACCTGAAATAGAAAGCCAAAATTCTTATATTAATAGTCAAATTATGAGAAAAATTTAAATTGAAAAATTTGCACTTAAATTGTGCAAAAAACAAACAAAAAAAATCATCTGATCACTCAGTTATCCATTTTTGTTTTTCTAACTGGCAGAAAAGGGCTCCCTTTTTTTGTTTTTACATTACTTATGTTTCAAACAGAAATGGAGTGATTTAAATAATGTATAGGTCATGACGCTACTTTGTTGTCTTTTATTATCTTTGGGTATTCTCACCAAGGGGCCGGTTCGGGGTCCTCTTTTTGACCTTTTAGAACACGGTCAACCAATTGTATATCTGTATGCAAACGTTACATTTACTCTCTGAAGTGAAGTGACAGCTGTGATGTAATTCAGCTGTTCACAGACTTTTGGTCATGAGAACAGAGCAGTATGAACCCCTTTCTTGCTCTCTCTCTCTTTCTCTCTCTCTCTCTCTCTCTCTCTCTCTCTCTCTCTCTCTCTCTCTCTGTATTTCTGTGGTTTGTGTGCAGCCCTGACAGAGAGCAGTGCTGCTGAACCATATGCTGCTCACTAATCCGCTGCTTTTGTTTCTCGGGGCCTGAGTGCATTTACGTGACGTCTTATTGGATCTCTGTTATGAGGAGGATTGCCCTGAGGTCAGCGTGTATGCAAAGCTGGAGGTCGGTCAGTCAGTAGAAGTGAAAGTCAGCTCTGCTCTGACCTCTGAGTTTACTTACATGATCACATGATCAGGAGGTCAGCTGCTCTGTCAGGGAACTCTCACCCTTCAGTGTATAACCCCCCATGTTTTCCTTCAAGTCTGTGTTTATGAAGTCAGGTCACTCAAAAGGCAAATGTTAGATTATCCTCTTAATCCAGTTTCAAGAGAGAGATCTGTGGGAAAAGAAGAAAAAAATGGTTTCAAGCATTCAGAGCTGCACAGTGACACACTGAGTGCTGTTTTAAAGTCATGGGTGTCCCCTATGGATGGGTGCTAAATTTGATACATTTATAAGTACCAGACAAAGTCTGTCAATAGTGCCACACACAGAATCACGTAAAATCAAAAAGATCCATGTTTCAGTATCTAAGCTCATCCTTGTGAGGGAGAGGAAGAGTAGGTGATTTTCCATGTTGTACATGGGAATGGAGTAGGTAGAGCTGGGTTTGAATTTGTGTATTATTATAAGAAACATTTTCTAGTGGTGGACAATTTATTAAGTTGTTTTAATTTTAGTAAAGGGTTTCCATGTTAAAGAAGTTAGATAAACAACTGCAATGGACCGTACAAACAAATGCTGTTTTGATATGTTTGTTAGAGTTTATATATTGAGAAATAAATATGTTAAACTGAAATATTTGGAGATTTTATTATTAAATGAATTGATATTTATTACCACATAAAGACACATAAAAGAACTAAAATTTGGTATGGTTGAGTACTAGTACGGGTTCCTGTGTACTGGGCTTTGGTACTGTGTCAGTTTAAATGTGAAAGGTACTCATCCCTAACCATCATGCACAAAGAGTTTAAGGGGAAGTGTGTTACATTTCACCTCTGCTCCTCTGTCTGCAGGTCTGAGTGCAGCAAAGCTGCTGAAGGCCAATGGGCTGAGTCCTGTGGTGCTGGAGGCCAGGGACCGGGTCGGGGGTCGAACTTTCACTGTTCGGGTAAGACCAGAGCTGACACATCTGCAGGAACTTTCTGTGATTCTCACAATGACAAACAATGCTCAGAAACCATTTCCACCCAAAGTGGGTTCGTGAAAGACATATAAACTGAGTTCATCTATGCTATTGTTCCAGAATAAGGAAACAAAGTGGGTCGACCTGGGCGGAGCTTACATCGGCCCAACCCAGAACCGCATCCTCCGATTGGCCAAGGAGTACGGTGTCAAGACCTACAAAGTCAACGAGCAGGAGAACCTAGTGCATTACATCGGGGTGAGTCTCAGCTCTGTTTGGTCATTAAAACACAGGAAAGTTTCAGCAAACTGCTTCTGCAGGACAACATGCATTCAGTGTGTGGGGATTTCTTAAGAATTATTCTAACATCCTCAGTCAGAGCCATCATCTGCAGGTCTGAAATCCTCTTCTGTTACGATCCCCTGACATCAGATGGAGCCATTCAGGGTCTGCTGACAGCTCAAACTGTGACTTACAGTATGAAAGTCTGCTCTGCAGAAAAAGCTACACTCAGGGAACGTGCTGTGGACTAAAATCCCCAGCTTCAGACTGAAAACAGACGATTTTATGAGATTTAGGTTAAAAGTTTATGATTCCTCTCACTCCTTCGGAGAAGTACTCTGCTGTACAAAAAGCAAACACTGCGTTTGCATGTCACCCTGCATGTGTCCGAGCAGACCGCCCCTCTCCTCTGCAGCAGCAGCAGCAGCAGCGACTGGAGATGCTAATCTCAGCCTAAGGCTCTCTGTAATGTAGTTTCTCTGTCTGTGAGTGGTTGAATGCACTACAGAAACAAACAAAGAAGGAAGGCTTATCTTTCTTATTGTTGCACTTTCCCTCATATCTGGTTAGAGTGGGTTCACGACTGTCCTTAACGCTGTTGTGTTTCCTCTACCTGATTCAATTTACCTTCACTGCCTCTTACACTGCTCAGGCTAACCCTACTGTAAGTCCACCTGATGTGGCCTGGAGGCTCCAGCTCATCTCAAAACAAGCTACGATCAAGTCATTGAATCTAACTTCAAGAGACAGACTTTGACTTTCTGCTGAAACACACACACACATGCACACACACTTTCACTACTTCATATGGAAACTTGACTCTGGCACGTTGTTCCTTCTTCTCATCCTGAGTTCACACAAACTTAATGAATAACTACAAACCAAATACAGACTCATAAATCATCCTGTGCTGTCGTTTTCATCTACCACAGTGAAATTTAAACATTACATTTTATGGTTGTGTGAGGCCTGCTCAGAGAAGGAGCAGCTGCTTATTAAAGGTGCACATGCAATGTTGACAGCTGGAAGAGATTTATGAACATTTGCTCACCTGTTATTGATCCTGGACTAGGGATGATTGCAAAAACAAGTTTAGTTGTGATAATTTTTTTCTATGTAGCATTTACAGTTTATTTTGTGACTATTTTTAGGTTCCCCATCCTATATGCTGCTGATACCAGTTGCGGTATCGAAGAGGATAATCTTTTGTTTTGAATAAGAAAAATACATACATGAAGGAAACGAGTACGGGTTTTGCAGAAAAAATAGAAAAGTCCACAAAATAAACTCTGTTTTTATGAACAGGGACATCTCAATGATTGGAATATTATGAAAAAAGTTCAATATTGTTGGTCACTGATTTCAGAAAGTCAAACCCAGACATTATGCACGTTATATGTAGGGTGAATTATTTCAAGCCTTTTTTTCCTTAATTTTTGAAATGTTGATGATTATGGCTTACAGAGAACAGAAACCCAAAGTTCAGTGTCTTAGAAATGAAGAATATTACATAAGATCAATAAAAAAGGATGTTTTAAACAGAAATGTCAGGCCTCAGGTCAGTTGAGCTACGTTCAGACCATTTTTCAAGTATTCCCCCAAATTATACCCCTCTTCAGCCATTTTGGCCCGTTGACCATTTTTGTCACCTCAAACTGAGTTTTATTGCTACTTCTTGGTGTATTTGCCACTTTTTACCACTTAGATGGTTAGTCTTGTGCCTTTAGTTGGGCGGGGTTGAGTAACACTAGTGTAGAGTAGAAAACATCTACTGCAAAAAATTGTACCTGATATTCTGACACATTCAAGGTTGAAGAAATATTGCACTGTCTGGGATTGGAATTTTGCAGCAGGACATATTGGGATTTAATCTAACTTTGTATTAATTTCCCTGCCCTATCCTGAATTACCTTTGGTCAGATAAAGTTCCTTTATGATCCACTTCAACATCCAGCCTGACTTATCTCTGTGCTTACTGGCACTGTGTCAAAAAACTGAAATCCCCTTCTTCCTGGTTCTGTAACGTTTCTTCCATCATTTAAACATCTTGTGCTGGACTCCTTCATGGTCAGCATGCCACTCATCGCACCGCCGTGTCCTTGGCACTGATGCACTATTGACTCGACCTACTTATGCAGCGCTGTGAAATGTCAGGGGCGTGACGTTAGAGAAAAAAATCTTTGGTTCTTTGAAGGTAGAGTAGGAGCGACCTCGAGCTCATACACACTGAGGAGTGGAGGCTCCTGTGTGTGTGTGTGTGTGTGGGTGTGTGTGGGTAGGTGTGTCTCCTTAGCTACTATCTCTGCAAGATCCACTCCAGGGAGCAGAGTCACACACAGACTCACTCTCTCTCTCTTTCATACACACACACACACACACACAAATAATCTTGTAGCTTCCTGGCAGGTTTCCATGGCAGCAGGTCTCATCAAAAGCTGCTTGGCCCAGTCAATGTACTGTGTTTTTGTCTACGTTTCTTTGTGTGTTTATGTGTGTGTGTGTTTGTAACAGCAGCTCTATTTCTGGTGTCACTGCTCCCACAGCTGACTCTGCAGAAACGCAGCCAGAATCTTTATTCCAGGACAATTTCATAGAGTCAGAGCAAAGTGAGTCCATGAGCTCTCTAAAATGAATATGAACTCTGCTGTGCTTGTCTGTGTAATGTTTGGTGTTTGTAGAGGATGAAATCTGTTTAATGTGGAAGGAGCCGTACAGAGCTGAGAGTTGGCCTTAGTAATGTGCTGTTTTGGTGCTTCAAGGAACAACTGTTCCGTTTACAGGACTTTACAAGGTGAGAGTGGAGCTGTCAGGGATGATAAAGTGATGTGATCCTCATCAGCAGAAGGAGAGGCAACAACAGCATAAATATTAAAGACAAAGGAAGCTGACAGCTGTGCAGCTGAAAGAGAGACGACCCAGGAATAACAAGACGACTAAATGATGCAAAGCTACTGCTGCTCAAACAATTGAGAAAGCTATTTCCTTGACTTCAGACCCAGCAAGACTCAGGTCATTTTTCTGCAGAACATGAGAAAACACAGGAGGGTCAGCAAATAATGGTAGCTGAACTGGTCCAGGCATGTCAATGTGCAAAAGACTTGAGAGGCGGAGATGGGAGTAGTTCTGCAGAATTTATTTCAAATTATCTATCCTGGACAGATTGGATGTTTACAAATTATATCAAAATTAGTTTTTTTTTTGCAAAAAATCGCTCATGAGGTCAACAGGTAGCTTAAGTTTTGTGCTGTAACACTTGGTAGATTAGATAGAGAGGAGGCATTCAATAGTAGTATTTTGTCTCTATTAAATATTCGCTGCACCTTGAATTTCCTCAAAATTACACCTCTCATTTCAAACATTTAATGTTTGCAGAATTGCAGATGAAATCAAACTTGTTAAACTCCAATTCTAATGAAGCTGGGATGTTGTGTAAATAAAAACAGAAAACATTGATTTGCAAATCCTGTTTAACCTAAATTCAATTGCATACACCAGGTTAGACAATATATTTGTTGTTCGAATTGATAAACTTAATTGTATGTTGCAAATATTCACTTATTTTGACTTTGATGTTTGTAACATGTTTTAAAAAAGCTGGGACAGGTTCATGTTTCCTCTGTGTTTCATCACCTTTCCTTTGACAACACTGGTTCAGTGTTTGTGAACTGAGGACACTAATTGTTGAAGCTTTGGAGCTGGAATTCTTTCACATTCTTGTGGATGAACAACTTCAGTTCATCAACAGCCCAGGGTCTCTGTTGTTCAATGGGAGACAGGTCTGGACTGCAGGCAGGTCAGTCTAGCACCTGCACTCTTTTACTACAAAGCCACGCTGTTGTAACAGGAGCAGAATGTGTCTTGGTTTCATTGTCTTGCTGAAATAATCAGAGACGTCCCTGAAAAAGACAAAGTGTCTTGGATGGCAGCAGATGTTGCTCCAAAACCTGTTTGTACCTTTCAGCATTAATGCTGCCTTCACAGATACTGGGACAGTTACCCATGATGCCATGGGCACTAACACACCCCCATACCATCACAGATGCTGCTTTTGAACTTTGTGCTGAGAACAATCTGGATTGTCCTTTTCCTCTTTGGCCTGGAGGACACCACGTCCATGATTTCCAAAAAGAGTTAAAATGTGGACTCATCAGACCACAGCAGACTTTCCACTTTGCCTCAGTCCATCTCAGATGAGCTCAGAGAAGCTGGCGTCGCTTGTGTGCATTGTTGATGTCTGACTTTGTCTTTGCATGGTAGAGTTAGAACTGTCACTTGTAGATGTAGTGATGAACTGTGTTAACTGACAATGGTTTTCTGAAGTGTTCCTGAGCCCACGTGCTAATATCCTTTACACAATGATGTGGGTTTTTAATGCAGCACCGCCTGAGGGGTCAAAGGTCACGGCCATTCATTGTTGGTTTTTGGGCCTTGCTGCTTACATGCAGAGATTTCTCCAGATTCTCTGAGTCTTTTGATGATATTATGGACTGTAGATGATGAAATCATTTCCTGTAGTTGTATGTTGAGAAACATTCTTCTTCTTAAACTGTTGGACTATTTGCTCATGCAGTTGTTGACAGTTGTTGAGTGGAGAACCTGGTGAGCCTTTTGGGGATGCTCCTTTTATACCCAATCATGACACTCACCTGTTTCCAGTGAACCTGTTCATCTGTGGAATTATCCAAACAGTGTTTTTTTCAGCATTCCTCAACTTTTCCAGTTTTTTTGTTGACCCTGCCCCAGATGTTTAGGTACATGTTGCAGGCATCAAACTCAAAATGAGTGAATCTTTGCACAAGAACAATAAAGTTTATCAATTGTGTCTGTAAATGTCTTTTTTGTAGCGTATTCAGTTGAATTTAGCTTAAACAGGATTTACAATCATTGTATTCTGTTTTTATTTATGTTTTACACAATGTTCCACCTTCAGTGGAACTGGGGTTGTAGTTTGAAGCTCATGTTTGGTGACGTCAGTGTTTTTCTTTGTCAGTTTATTCAGACAAGCCACAGTGCAGCAGACCAGCAGGGGACATTGTCCTGAACCAGCTCAAAGACTTCACATCAGAGGGCTGCTCCTCTGATCAAACTTTACAACAGTGTCTACATTTCTTCACAGGACAGCAGCTCAAATAAAGCAGCCCGTGAGCCGAGCTGTTGTGTAATTAGAGCTAGCTTTCAAGCAATCCGCGTAGCTAATCAGCTTTTGTTTGGCAGATTGTAATCCAAAGGGCCGGCGCTGGTTTCCCTTATCAGCAAACTGCTGCCTAACAGACAGCTGCAGCTCTCAGCACAGGATTTATTAATGAGCTATCACTATCAGCGATGGGAAAACAGACTTTGATTAAATACTGAGCCCTTATCACAGATCGAGGAGGCAGGGGATTGTCCCATGGTGCCTGCAGCAGGATGGACGTTGTGACTCTGTGCGCTAAGAGAGGGCTGGATCGCTGTGCAAGCATCTTTATTCCGATAATACTTCGCCATCTTATCGATAAAGAAAGAACAGAGGAGCTGTAAAAGAACTCTTTAATGCTTTCTTTGCTTTAGTTTGCATTTTTTGGATAAAGAAATGAAATGGATAGAAAGGCGACCTTCCTCTCATCAGCCAGAAATGAAGGCTCACAGATGTTTCGAGCTGTGTGTCTGTTTACACTTTCTCTCAGAGTGAAGCTGAATCATTGCTCACTGATGTGGAAACAGATGCTGCTTCCTCCTCCTCCTCTTCTTTATTCCCCCTTTATTCACTTGGGCAGCATCACCATGACGACAGACCTGTTGTTTCACAGCAACGGACAGTCCTGATGCTGTACATTAGGGAGGCGCTCCATCATCTGTCTGTGACTGTGTGTGTGTTTGTGTGGAGTCGAGGGGTCAAATATGGTTTGTGAGCAATAGTAAGAATACTGGCAGATCTGTACCCGGGTTATTCTGCCATAAAGTCTCACTTTATTTCCTCCATAAATGCCTGATGTAACCAGTAAATATCAGGATTTGCTGTTGCGCAGGGTTCAGCCCTCTGACCTTTGTGTGCTGGGCTCTCTGCAGGACTTCGACAGAGATCACAACAATAAAAACAGGACCTTTTTTGCCCCTCAGTTCTGATGGAAACAGAAGATATCACTAACTACTACTGACATCTACTGGTGACCTGCAACAGCTGGCCTGTTGCAAAAAATCTCGGTGTCTTTCTGACCATATTTTACCACCTCAAGGATTTTACTGTCAGCCTGCCTGTGGTTAAAGATGGTCAACCAAAAAGATCTCATCAGCAAATGTTTCTGCAGACAAACTCGAGACCGTCACAGGATGTATTTTATTGTCGGTGTAAAGCCTATCACCTATTCAACTCAGAGTTCATCTCAGGACAGATTGTTCTAGAGTGATAAAGCATTTCAACAGCTCACTGTGAGAGTTTCCACACCAGCACAGTTCTGCTTCTGGAAACTGGTTTTGTTCTGGTTTCTCAGAACCTTGGTGCTTTCTGGTGAACCAGCCCATGTTCATACTAGTTTAAAAGGAATGAAAGTGGGAGGGCTATACTCCAGAGAAAGTAAACAACGCACCAGTAAAAGAGAGAAGTTTTAATGAAGTTTTATTTTTTGTTCCACAAAAAATTCTTGGCTGTACATATCCTTTAGTTCTAATATGCAGCAACAACGTGCTTAATAATGAAGTTGCAATCCCCTCAGCTGGAACCAACATTTTTTGAGTTCGAGCCGTGAGCCAACTTTTCAGGTTCCAAACCAATTTTTTGCAGTCTGAACATGCTGGTCGGTTTGTATTTGGGTTCAGGAACCACAACTGAAATGGAACCTTGCCAATGAGAAAGCCCTCTCTGTCCTGAGAAAACCTGATTTTAAGATTACTGCTCAGTGTTGAGACTTTCTGCTCTGTGTTGACAGTATCAGTCATTTCGAGCAGTATTTGGTTTCTATGGTTCTAGATGCTGCCTAACTTTCCCAAGCCAAATTGGAATGCCAAAACTTGTGATATGGAAAGCAGCAGCAAAGACCAAAGAGAGGAAGCATCAGTGTCAAGACTTACAGATGGCCAATAGTGTGTCCCCACCCTCCCTGATAGAATAATGTATGATTACAATAAATGCTAATCATGATGACTAAAAATGTTGTGTATGAAACTTTGTGTTATTACTTATAAATAAATTAATAAATATTATATAAATAAAAAAAACTATATATATAAAGTGTGTATTAGTGTGTGTATGTGTGCCCAGCTTGTGTGTGTAGCATTCTGTCATGTTTCATTTTATTTTCTTAATTTTTTTTTTCTTTCTTTTTTTTGTTTGTTGGCTTTTGTGTGTTTTTTTCCTCACAAAGTAGGCCAACAGGTCTCCTGTAGTTTGTGTTAAATCGTAGTGAGATGGTTGTTAAAAACTGAGTGTGGCAAAGCACAGCCCCACCCAGAATACTTTCACGAGCCGCCAATGCATATTACCCTGGTAAAATCAGTCACAACATCAAAAGAGAAGATAATTTGTAAAAAGATTTAAAGCAGGATGAAACAATTTATGTGAGACAAACATTTCATTGCTTTCTGATTGGAAGAGATGATGTGATTACAGCACACTCTCTCCTTATTTTCATTCTACTCTGTGTACTTTAACCCCTTGAAATAGATGTGAGTAATTTCCTCCCCTTCGAACACCAAATTTATTTTTCGGTTCTTGTTTGCAAAGGGCAAACAAAAGCAGTAAAAGTAGGTCTGTATAATGTTTCAGTGATGCTAAATGTGAATGAAGGAACCTTGTTAAGTTTATGAAGACATACAATCATGATTCAGACGCGTTTATGTAGAGATGGTAAAAATGTAGCATCAGATAAAAACAAAGAGAAGCCCAAAAACCCGGAGACCTGCAATCAGCCCGATGCAGATTTAATGTCTGTTTTCTCGTCTGTCAGTGCACGCAGGTGTGGAATCAGTTCGAAGAAAGGTACTTGTCAAACAAAACGTTTGGGATTTATGCATCAATGCACAAATAGATCCGTTTTGTTCAGTCAGAGAGAAAACACCACACTTTTAATCTGCACGTCTGTCAGAGAGTTTTCATGCCTGACCTTGGATTGTGGACGCTCTTATCACACCATGATGACTCTAGATCTTTAAATCAGCTGTAAAGTGTTTCATAACACATCAATAAACATGGCTAGTGCTCCACTCGAAACTCAACTCTCAGAGGTCACTAACAGTCAGGATGACCAAGCAAACTAGGGGTCAGATGAAGTTCAGGGCAGAGTTTCACATTTGTCCCCCATCTGAAAAGACCACAAAAGTTTAAAGCTTTTAATTTTGGAACAAAATCTTATTCTAATAATTAAGACACTGAATCAGATGATAACAGTCTCAATGTTTTGTATCCAACAGGGGAAATCGTACCCGTTCAAAGGCTCCTTCCCCCCCATGTGGAACCCTCTTGTCCTCTTGGACTTCAACAACTTGTTCAGGACAATGGACGAGATGGGCCAGGAGGTAGAGAAAGGATCTTTCCTGATTGATTTTACCCTTCTCATGCTTTGTATCCCATTTAAATCTAAACTTTTGTTGGTTGTGTCTTTCAGATTCCCAGAGAGGCCCCCTGGAGAGCTCCTCACGCTGAGGAGTGGGATAAGATGACGATGCTGGAGCTCTTTGAGAAAATCTGCTGGACCAGGTGAGAAAGAAAAAAAGAACATGATGCCGTCTCTCACTTGAAGAGTGAGAGAAAACAGACTAAGCCTGTTTGAAGCCTCCTCCTCAGTGATACGCCTTGTGTTTGTAGTTGAATCCTTGTGGAGAGATTGTCCCACACAGACTCAACATGTCTAACTATTTGTGCCCCCCCTTTTTCCAGCGCTGTCCGTCGCTTCGCCACCCTGTTTGTCAACGTGAATGTGACCTCTGAACCCCACGAGGTGTCAGCGCTCTGGTTCCTCTGGTATGTCAAACAGTGCGGGGGAACCATGAGGATCTTTTCCACCTCGAATGGAGGACAGGTACGTCTGCAGCTTCTGGGTTTTTACATGAGCAGAAGGCAAAGTTCTGCTTGATATTAAGTTTCAAGCAGAGTCAGAGTGACGTCACCTGTTGGTTTCTCTATCACTGTAGATGATGTCTTTAGATGCTTAAACACTGGTGAGACTGGAGAGTTATTTGGAGCTTTTATTCATCTCTTCTTGCAGTCTTTGATTCTGCATCTTTATTTGAGCTCTCAGACTCTCTCCCAGAGGATCAGGTTAACCATTCACCACCCTAAGTGTCCCTAAGTGAACTGGCAGCACAAACAAAACCCTGAGTATCTGGTTTCAGCTCCTTCTGAGAGTCTGTCTGTAGAAAAACTATCCAAGAAGCTTCTGTCAGAGATCCCTGAGAAATCAGTCCTAACAGGTTTATACCATCAATCTGCTGCCGGTCAGCTTGGCATCATAATGAGCCGCACAAAAGCTGTTTTCTTGGAGGGCTTTCCAAAGCTGAGTGTTCCTGTTGCCATGGCCGCAGAGGAAAGGGACTGTGTTTAAGGAAACACACACTCCATCCTGTTTGTGTGACCTTCCTGTTTCAGACATGCTGCTGGGGTATGAGTGCAGTTTGTCCATAACAGTGAAGCATGGATGCACATGTGGTATTCCTCCCATTTCCTCTGAAAAACAAACTGCCTTTAATCAGGAAAGACAAACACAGGCTGGCCCTGCCTCTCCATCAGGGATGATTTAGATTTAGCTCCTGATGTCTGTCCACTGGCAGGCAAATTTGTCCAAATGCCACAGAGAAGCCCCCAATGTGTTTCTGACTGAGGAGACCAGGGAGATGCTGACACTGGAGGTATGGCAAAGGTCACCCACTATTTTATTCTGTGTACCCCAGCTTTGGCAGCACTTCCTTCCTTTCTCTCTCTCTCTCCATCCCTTTGCAGGAGCTGCAGCTTTACAAACATGTCTTCCTTTAGCCTCCGATGTTTGAATGAGTAGAAAAGTAAACAGAAGTTGGATGGAGGATGAACAGTAAAACCAGAGAAGATTTTATCAGCCTGAGTGTGTAATATGGGTTTTATTAGCGAAGTGGAGTCAAACTCTGAGCAGGATCAGGCCAGATTCAAGCAATTTTACCCAGACTGAGGGGGATCAAACGTCCCCTTTTGCCCAGACATGCCCTCCTTTTTGATTGTAAAATTGTGTGCTGGTGAATTGATGACGTTCTCTAATATGGCCAAGCTTTTTTCAGCTTATATATGTGTGTGTGTGTATATATATATATACATATATATTATCAGAGTTAACCAAGAATATCTTGAAAGCAGAAACTAAAAGTGCCTCATCAGGTCGTTCTGTGACAGCTGACCACTCTCCTCCATATCCACCTGTAGGAGAGGAAGTTTGTTGGCGGCTCCAGTCAGATCAGCGAAGCCATGGCCAAGGAGCTGGGAGATCGGGTGAAGCTGGAGTCTCCGGTCTACAGGGTCGACCAGAGCGGGGACATGGTGGTGGTGGAGACGCTGGACAAGCAGACCTACATGGTGAGGATAACAAAGAGGCAGGATGAGTCTGCTGCAGTCACACAGCACAGGAAAAAAAAACACATCCAGAACACCTGTGGGTTACATGACTGTATCACGTAATCTGCTACTTGAAACCACCAAATATCACACTATTCTCTAATGAACACAAAAGACATCTAATCAGAGATCTGGTGACCAAGCTTTCCTGCATTTGAAATCAGATCATTTGCTTTTTGCTGAAGTCTTTCCTGCAGCTTTCTTTGCAAAACACAAACTTTTCATGCACGTTTTTGCATCACTGTTCACCACAAGCTTAATGCACTTTGTTCTTATTGTTCTTTAAAATGCTCTATGGCTGTAAGTAAGTTTCAGCATCAATGCTTGCAGACAGATTTGTGTTTTTATTCTCACAAAGTCTGACAGAATGTTGCGCAACCTCTGCAATATGACACAGTAACACCCCTGCAGTTGGTATTGTTATTCTCTGCTGCCATCTTGTGGCTGTGTGGTGAGATGCAGCTATCCTTGACTTCTTTTTGATTTTTGGTTCAGGCCAAATATGTGATCCTGGCCACCCCTCCTGGTCTGAACCTGAAGATCCACTTCAACCCTGAGCTGCCCCCCTTGAGGAATCAGTTAATCCATCGTGTCCCCATGGGCTCGGTCATCAAGTGCATGGTTTACTACAGAGAGAACTTCTGGAGGAAAAAGGGTAAATCAGGAGGAACCAGGATACGCCATTTCAAATAAATAAATACCTGATCTTAAATGAAATCTTTGTGCACACCTGTTTGTCTACAGGTTACTGCGGCAGCATGGTGATCGAGGAGGAAGGAGCTCCCATAGGTCTGACGCTGGATGACACAAAGCCTGATGGGAGTGTCCCGGCCATCATGGGGTGAGTATAATTCCAGGCACCTTTATTTTGAGAGGAGAAAGCAGAACCAAAGCTTCCATCCGCCACAAATATCTTGATCTGACAGGAGGAAACTGTGATCTTGTTTTACATTATCCAAACAAGAAAACAGTGGAGATGAGGTGAATAGAGTCTGAGTGAAAGTTTTCTGCACACAGGATTAGATTCTGGGCCTCACACACACGAAGCTACAAAGCTGGAGAGGCCCTGTGTTTCTGAAATACCGTAAGGTCTCAGCAACAAAATCTTCTTTAAATAGAAAAAAAACAGTTGTTTAAGTGTTCAAAATATACATATACAGTTGTGCTAAAAAGTTTACACCCCATTTTCTCTGAAAAGATAAATGATAATACAATAACCTTTCTATCACTCATGGTTAGTGGTTTGGTGAAGACATTTATTGGAAAAAAAAAAGAGTTTACTCTTTTTAAACCATGATGATAACAAAAATGTCCAAAATGACCCTGATCAAAAGTTTCCATCCCCTGGTGTTTTTGTCCTGATAACATAAACACAAGTTGACACAAATTTGTTTGAATGTCTACTAAAGGTAACCATCCTCACTTGTGATCTATTAGATTGTAATCAGTGTGTGTGTATAAAAGCTCAGTGAGTTTCTGAGCTCCTGACAGACACATGCATCTTTGTCCAGTGCTGCACTGACATTTCTGGATTCCCAGTCATGGGTAAAGTAAAAAAACAAGCCTCGAAACTTCTGGAACAAAGTCATTTGGAGTGATGAAACCAAAACTGAACTTTTTGTCCACAACCATAAACATTGTTCCATTTGGAGAGGAGTCAACAAGGCCTATGGTGAAAGGTCCACCATTCCTACTGTGAAACACGGAGGTGGATCACTGATGTTTTGGGGATGTGTGAGCTACAAAGGCTCAGGAAACTTGGTCCAAACTGATGAATGAAGGATGAATGCAGCATGTTATCAGAAAATACTGGAGGAAAATTTACACTCATCAGCCCAGAAGCTGCACATGAGACATACTTGGACGTTCACACATGACAATGATCCAAAACACAAGGACAAGTGGACCTGCCATTGGCTACAGCAAAGGAGAGGGAAGGTTTTAAAGTGGCCATCTCAGTCTCCTGACCTTGATTATATTGATCCAGTGGGGTGAGATCTCAAACCTGCAGTTCATGCAAAACAGCTCAAGAATTTACAGGAACTGGAGGCTTTTTGCCAAGAAGAATGGTCAGTTTTACCATCTGAGAAAATAAAGACCCTCATCCACAATGAGCACAAAAGACTTCAAGCTGAAATTGACGTTAAAGGGGGAAATACAAGGTATTAAAAACTGGGGGATGGGCCATTTTCGTACCTTCTGTTGTAAATATGGTTTAAATAGAGGAGTAACTGGACAAACTTTTGTTTTTTATTTTGTTGAAATTTCTTCTCGATTATTTGACAATTAGGTGAAAATCAGCGAGTAACTTCTTTAAAATGTCAGGATTTAATTGTACGCAAGTTACAATTGGCAAGTATCTGATTTTCCAATTTCTTTGAAATATCCTCTAAATTTTAGGGTAAGTTGATGAAATGAATTGTAAATCATGGTGCACCAACTAACTTTACTTTAGAGGTCTGCTGTGTAAAAAACACAAAGAAATTAAACTGACCTGATCAGTGGAAGTTAGGCAGAGACTTCTCAGAAATTAAAGCAATCATCAGTTCCTTGCCTCAAAGGTAAAATTTGCACACAAGGTGAGGTAACTATACCATCATTTGACAAGGACAAGAAGACTGTCAACTGTGCCTGCCCTGGACAGATTTTTTTTCTGCAATGGGTTGATACACGCTTTGCCTTTCACAATCAGGGGAGGCGGATTTAGAGTGCAACTCTTGGTGAATATCAAAACCAAAGCCCCCAATGCTCTCGTGTCTATGTAAAGGATCGAAGATTCTAACAGCCTAAAAATAGGACTACCTCCTCCTACCTCAAAACTTTGAGATAATAGGTCAAAATTTAAACTTTTTTCTCATCATTTTCACTATTTACTTCAACTGTTTATCTCAGAATATTAAACTTTTTATCTTAAAATGAACTTTTTTGTGTCAAATTCTGAGTTTCTATCTCATGACTGACTTTTTAGCTCAAAATGTTGTCTTTTTATATCAAATTTCCTTTTTTTATATGGGAGTTCTAACTTTATTATTGCAACATTTTGGCTTTATTATCTAAAAAATTGACTTTTAGCTAAAAAATTTCACAGTTTATCTCAAAATTTCACTTCTTATCTTTTGACTTGGACTGTAAGCCCAAAATTTTCTTCCTATGTAAACTGTTTGACTTTTTAGTCCAGGTATATGACTTTGATATCAACAGACTTTGACTTTATCTTACAACTTTAACTTTTTATTTCAAATTCTAACTTTTTCTTTCAAATGTTTGACTTTTGCCTCGTAACTTGACTTTTTGTATCAATATTTTGACTTTTTTATCTCATAACTTTGACTTTTGTTGTCTTCAAAATTGTTTTCTTTTTGTCTCAAAGTTTGACTCAATATGGGACAAAATAATAATTTAAGGCCGATTACCACCACAAGGAAAAGAGGGGTACTACTCTTTATCTGCAGTTAGATTGTAAAAGTGTATTTTCATTTCTGCATTTTCTGTCTGAGAGTGCAGCTTTACAAACAGAGTTTCATGTTCTCATCTCAACATCTTGAGTTCAGGTTGGTGAATATTCAGAATAATGTCAGTAACTCAGTGCAGCTTTGTTTAATCATAAATATCAATGGTCTGTAGAACAAGCTGAGAAACCAAAAAAATTTGGGAGTTTTCTAAAATCACCCCAGACATAGTTTTACCACCAAAAGTGAGGACATGTCCTGGAAAAAGAGGACACTTATTTATTCTATATTACGGCCGAACTATAAAGGTATATCATTCATCTATAATTTGAATGTGATCTTAACTATTCATATCAACAAACTTGGGACTGAAGAACTTGGTAAAAAATTCACAAAATTGCAAATTATCAACTAGAAATTGAATACATTTATTTAGTAAAGATTGTATAAGATAGGACAATCCTTCATACATTTTGTTGTGAATTTAATTTAGAATAAATTATTTGCTATCTATCACCAACTTGCCTTGCATTTTGGAGGATATTTTGAAGAAATTGAAAAAAATTGTAACTTGTCTATTGTGACTTGCTTTCAAAGAAAGGGTTACTGTTGCCTTGTATTGTCCAATAGTCCTCCCTTGATAATGTTTCTGCTCTGGCCCTGCAGGTTTATCCTCTCCCGTAAGTGCAGGAAGCTGTCAGGCCTGAGCAAAGAGGAGAGGTAACTGCCCCCCCACACACACACACACACACCGGACAAAAAAAACCTCTCTCTCCCTGCTACTGATCAGCTTTAACACACTCTGCTGTCACCCTCAGGAAGAAGAGGATCTGTGAGATCTACTCCAGAGTCCTGGGCACAGAGGAGGCTCTGCATGTGGGTGTGGAACACACACACACACACACACACACACACACACACACACAGAGCTGATACACACAGTTGGTAACCTGTGTGTGTTTCCTGTGGTCTGTTTCAGCCGGTGCACTATGAGGAGAAGAACTGGTGTGAGGAGGAGTATTCAGGAGGATGCTACACAGCTTACTTCCCTCCAGGAATCCTCACGCAGTATGGCAGGTGAGAAGCATGAAAAATCAGGCTTTTAAAAGTGATATCAATTACTGCAGGTCTCCAGGATATAGAAATGAAAGATCATCAGGAAACAAGTGCTGAGGAAATGTAGGCAGGAAATTTGTGGCAGATTTTACATTCACAGGAAATGATCCACAGTGGCAAAGACGCCCAACAGCATCTTTACCTGCAGGTCAGCTTCAAATCTAATAAAGCTTTTATTTTCTGCTCCTGTGTGCAGGGTGCTGAGGGAGCCCATCGGCAGGTTGTACTTTGCAGGGACAGAGACAGCCACGGAGTGGAGCGGATACATGGAGGGAGCCGTGCAGGCTGGAGAGAGAGCAGCCAGAGAGGTCAGCCAGAGAGGAAGGAAGTCCTCCTAGATTTACCTTTTTACAGGAGGAGCACAAGGACTTACAGACAGAGAGGGTTTTAATGTGAACTCAAAACCTCTTCACATACACATTCCTTGATACTGCATGACCTGAATAATAAGACAAGGTTTTTTTTTCCCCTGAAATAATTTGAAAAAAATGGGGTGGTCTCCTGATCAGGGTCTAACCATCGACACATGCTGACAGCCAATAGTTAGAGCCTGATAGTTGAAAGTTGACCCTGATAGTTGTCTGGGGTCACTACATGACTGCAACAGCAGAAGGCGCCAGCCTTTAATAACCCCAGTGACATCACAGTGGTTGCACTGATCGGCCAATCACAGCAGAGATGCAGTAAAAAGAGATGACACTCCGAGGGACAAGGTAATTGTCCGGAGCAAAGTGGATCAAAGTTTGGACAAGCTAACAGACAACTGAGGGGGAGCTGTGATGCTTGTTTTAAGAAAGTGCTGGTCAATGCAGCAGAGACATCAAACAACCGTCAGGCAGCAAAAAATATGGAATTACAGAGTGAAATGTCCAACAAAAGCGTGTCAGAAAGACTGTCTGTTTCAAAACAATGTTGTGTTTTCTGTCTTTTTTCCAACAAACTGCTTGACAAATTGATGTCACTGTTATGACTAATGAATTACTGGCATTGAAATGTTCAAACTGCTAATCGAGTGGTTGGTTTAGGTATCGTATATGAAACACAGATCTCAGTGATTGTATTTAAAGCCAAAAATGAAAGCTGTCTCTAATTATCATGTCATTGACTTTCTCAGAATTTCAATGAAAAGTAGTGAACTTTGGTGTTCAGAGTCTTTTTCTGAAGATTGGTCTTGAAAAGAAGGCGGTCATCTTATAATCAGGTTCATCCTTCGTTCGGGTTAATATGGGAGTTTGAATTCCCCCTAAACCCAGAGTAGTTTACAATTATCATTTCATAAAAAAGATTCCTCGCTCTTTCTAATTTAGGACAAAATTTGAGGATATTACTTTGAAGCAGGAACTTAAAATTTGGCCCAAAAAGCTTTGCGACCTTGAATACTCCAGATTTGTTCCAGGCTACACAACCAAATTTAGAATCACATGAAATGAAAAAGTTCATGGACTGAAGTCACATGTTGTGTTGCAGATCCTGTGTGCAATGAATAAAATCTCCCCAAGTCAGATCTGGCAGAAAGAACCTGAGAGTGTGGTAAGAAGATATCGTCATATTTCAGATTAAACCAAATGCCGAAGTCAAAGAAGAGTGACTGAAACTCCTCCTCCTCTTCCTCTGCTTCCAGGAAGTCCCCGCGCTGCCCTTCCACACCACCTTCTGGGAGAGAAACCTGCCGTCAGTGGGAGCTCTCTTCAAGTTCCTGGGAGTTTCCACCGTCCTGTCTGCTGCCACAGCAGCCGGCCTGCTCGCCTACAAGAAGGGGCTCCTTCCCCGGAGCTAAACCCACACCTCCTCACCTGTCCGCTCGCTCCTCTACTCCTCCAGGAGGAACATCTCTACGGACGCTGTGTCCTCTTAGTGTGCAAACTTCTGAGTAGGAAACTACACAGAGAAGAAAGATGTTTAAAGAGAAACAATCAGCTGTAAGAAAGACTGTTGGACTCACACACAACACTGACACACCATCACTGTGTGAAGAAAAAGAGAGAGAGAGGTTTATAAAGAGAGCTAGAGAGAGAGACAGAGAGAGAGGTTTATGAAGAGAGAAGAAGGTTCAAAAGAGAGGGAGTGACTCAGGCTGTTTGAGGGTTCAGAGATGTACGTTCAGGAGGAGAGATGAAGATAGAGCTTCAAGTTTTGATCTACATTAATCTGAGATTCAGATTGTGAAACCAATGAAGGAGAAGGACAAAACGAGTTCTTTAAAGCATACAAACATAAATCTACAGAAATATAAATCTATAACTCTTAATACTGCAGACATTGACAATGACACTCAACTTCTTGATTATATGTGAGTTTATCAACTTGTGCTTTCTGTGTGTGTGTGTGTGTGTGTGTGTGTGTGTAAGAGAGAGGGAGAGATAGCTTTGTTTGCGTGCATGTGCTTCAGTGATTATGCATCTGTGAGTTTGTATGTGCAATATGTGCGAGCCTCAGCAAAGTGTGCGTGTATGTGTGTGTGTGTGTGTGTGTGTGTGTGTGTGTGTGTGAGTCTAACCTCTGATTTTAGGTGCTGATTCGTTCTGACTGTGCTGCTGCAGCATTTTGATGTATCACAGTAAAAACAAAGCTGTGTCATCACCTATCACAAAATGGCAAAACAGATTTAGCATTTTTTAGGGTTTAAGATCTTCATTTTTCTCTTTTTGTCAAGAAATCTCACATAAAAACCAGAAGAATGAACTCACCTTTTTATGATGTGAGTGTGGTTTCAAGTCATAGACTGTATAAAACATGGACGTAGTCTCCGTGACGTCACCCGTCTGTTACTGCAGCTCTGTTTTGAGGCTAAACGATGGGCGCGGCCATACTGGAAATGGGACGAGTGACGAGTGCCCAAACTCACAGCTATTGGGCGCCCGTCAGTCACGTGATCTGTGCTGTGGCTCTGATTGGGTAAGCTCTTAGTCCTAATATCTTCCAAACGGCCGAGTTAGAAAAAAATCCACCCCCCTCACAGTGGGAGCCGTTAGCAAAATTAGCGATCCAGACGGGAGACAGAGTTTGTACCAGGCTATAAATACGCCGATCACGGCTCTGAAAATGGCCTTTTTCCCGTCTGCTTATACAGTACTTCCGGTGCTTCTGGAGCCAGCCTCAAGCGGTCACTTGAGGAACAGCAGCTTTTTAGCACTTCTGTGTTGTCTCATTTTTTCAGACCGGAGGTTGCCGCTCGTTTCAAGTGGGTTCAATGTTGCCATTATTTAAAAAAACATGTAAAGATACAAACATATACTCACAATAAACATATCTGACTCCACACATAGCTTTAATACTCCAGTACTTCTCTGGTTGTTTTCCTCTGCTGGAAAAAAAGGAGAAACAGACATGAAAATATGGACATGAACATTATTTGTATGCAGAGAAAGAGGGGCTGCGTCAAAGGAGTCAACTTCTTCACTTAATTTGCCCCTTTCCCCTTTCCCCCTAAATGACAAACTTTCCTCCTCTGATTTTTCTTAAAAGAAAATATTTCTTTTAACATTTGTGCATGCACTCAAGTTCAAACTTTCCTTTAATGAAAAAGATAAATACGTTTGCTCCATTCCGCAGTCAAAGAGCTTTGTGCAGAGTTTACACAGCACAAAAAAAGAAAAAGAAGAAAAGAAAAGAAATCTTAATCATTTTTATTCTGTCTTTTAGTAAACATTGATTTTTAGACCTAATATGAGCCACATGTACCAGTGTAGAAAATGTTTCATGTTATTTTAAAATAAAACTGATGTCTGACTTGGTTGTAAGGAGTACAAAAACTGCCACTGGGCAAGAGAAAAGATTCTTGTATGTAGATGTTATTTTCATTTCAAGAAACTCGATGAGCAAATTTTTCTTACCCAACTGGCTGATTTGTTTTACTCATTACAAGCATTTAGACACCATTTTTGTCTCTCAATGTCTTTAAATAAGACATGTTCCTGGACATGTCGGTTGGATGTGACTGATATCAAGACTAAAAAGACCATTTCTACTGAAAATAAGACAAAAACACTTAGATTTCAGTCTTTGCAGTAGAAAGTTCAAATGTTGGACACTTTCTCAGTGTTCCATGTTCCAATGTTGTATTTTTGTATTTTTTAATTCATCCTTTGGCAGCTGAAGTGACTCTAGAAAGGTCTTCTTAAATTGGTGTAGATCACAGAACTCTTTTAAAAAGGCACAGATTAAAATATCTCCAGTGAGATGCTCCAATCAGAATCACCATCCTAGAAAAAGACATGTTTGCTGAATTTAGATGATGTTGCACATCTGTGTAACCTATATTTGATCTAAAGCACACCAGAGATCTCCCTTTCTCCTACTCCGTCTCTTTCTTTGCTTTCCTTCTGTAGAATTATGAATCTGGAGTCATGCCGCCTCGGGACATTCTCAAATCTCTCACTCGAGTGGAAACATTTTCATCTTGTGTGGACGCATCAAGTCAACTCAGTTTTATTTATAAAGCCATGAACCATAAATTTGCCTCAAGGGGGGCAACGTACACAAATCATTGTGGTAGTTTTAAATTAATCCCTCAACACCGCCCTCGTGCCAGATATTAGTCAGCCCAGCAGCAGAGCCTCAGCTGGAAACAGTTGTTTCTGGGTTTACAGAAGATATTTCCTTTGAGGTTTGTTGACACAGTTTGAAGCCTTTTAATATTGAGTGAAGATATGTGTGTGTGTGTGTGTGTGTGTGTGTGTGTGTGTGTGTGTGTGTGTGTGTGCGTGCGTGNCAGGTGCGGGTGGAGCCTGTGACCTGTAAAGTGTCCCTGGTGCAGACTGCAGACCCCCGCCTGCCCTGCTCCCCGGGGGTCGACATCCTGGACCCGAGTCATGGATCTCTGGAGCTGCAGCAACAACTGGAGGGTTAAGAAACATGCAAAGCAAAGATTTCTGGTTGTACTTTGTCACCTGTAAGACCAAGACTCATCATTTTTATAAACATGCATACCTTCTTTATAAAACACTTTAAACACATTTATCATTTTTGATTATGTTACAGAATGTTGTGATGATATGCTTCAGTTTTTTGCAGTGCATTTATTATTTTAGTAAAAGTTATTAGTGGGTTATACTCAACACTATACAGACTCACTGTAAATAAAAACAAATACATACGTACATTAATATATGCAAATGTGACTGTTGATCCTGACTTGTACTCTGCTGTATCTCATTTACCCCAAAATAAAAACTTTCCCCAAACAAAAGCATAGTTAAGATTTTTTCTTTTGCCGTAAGGAAAACTCTTTCACATTCAGTTTTTCAAATTTAAAGATGTTTTAATACAGTTTCCTCTCAATGTATTTACAGTACAGTATTTGCTCAAGCCGAGAGAAACGCTGTTAAAAAAAGTGATAAAAAGGTCAGGAAGGAGTTGAAATAAAATAAATACACAAATACTTGCACTCCAAAAACTGTTAATGAATCTTTGAAGAATTAAGACACATGTAAGTTTAAATGAACTCAAAAATTCAACAACAAAACAAATTGTAGATTTTGAAGATAAAGAAATCAACACTGGAGCTGATAATAAAATAAAAGCAACAAAAAAAGTCCTTTGTTCCTGAAATGCACAGCCCTGTTCAGATTTCTCCTCTAGAAAGACAAGAATACGTCTGAAAACTCAGAAGAGTCAGATATTGATGCTGTTGGACCCTGTGAAGTGGGACATGTAGGAAGCCAGCGCCGGATTTGTGGGCAGGATTTTAATCGGCAGGTCCCAGCTGAAAGTATCCACGTCCACATGCTCCGCCCCCGTCCAGACCGTGACTTCTGATTGGTTCTGCAGCACTGTGGGCGGTTCCATGGGCTCCCGGGCCGTAACAAACTCAAAGTGAAGACGCCATCGCAGGATGACTGGAAGGAAAAACGATGACTTTAATGAGCCGATGTTTGTTAGGGGGGGAGAAATTCCCAAATGTGGGGAATGATCTGAGCACGTGCAGAAGAAAATTTCGTAAAACGGTGCTGTGCCATACTGCAAAATTTGGTATTGATCCCATATCAAACAAATAGTGTCAGTATCAATACAGATACCTACATTTTTTTTTTTAAAGTGAAAAGAAGAAAAGAAGTGTTCAAAATAATGATGAATAACACAACCAATAAAACTTGCATTTCTGTTCATAATTGAAAGTAAATAACAAATTTTTCAACCAGGAAATAACCATTGGATTTTATTTTTTCTGCTTTGTTGAAAAACAGTAAATTTGAATGTTCAAGGATATCAACAATCATTATACTTCAGCATTACATGTTTAATTTTGATCAATTAGCTTGCACATACTGGTTGATTTAATATTTCAGAAACATAATTATAATGTCAATTAGGAAATTAGCTATATACTGATGATTTTAAGTGTTGATCGCATCTAGCAAGTAATGATAAACCCTGACACCAGTGCTGGTTTCGGTATTTTGGATTGATCTGCTCACTAGTGTAAAAGGGAAAAATAAAACCTTGCGGACCTGTGTCTGTGCTGAACCCCGGTGTGACGTTCAGAGGCACGGGCAGAGAGAAGTGGCTGGAGGCCGTGTGGAGGCAGGACTCCATGTGTCGCCCGTGTCCGGTCACACTGACCCCCTGACCTGCCCGTCGCTGGTACGTCTCCTGGATCTCCTCCTCGCTCTGGAGACTGACTGAATACTAAAAAAGCAGAGACAGGTACAAACAACATGAAGCCCGACTGAGAGTTATGAGTGAATAAAAACTAACGAGAGCTGCTAACAAACCTGCAGGCAGGGAATGTCTCCTTCTGAGAAGTTAAAGGTGCCGACGATGTCCTCCCCGAGTCTGTAAACCGTTTTGAAGATGCAGAACTTTGCAACTTTCCCTCGCATGTTGGTGATATTGAACATGTCTGTGCAGAGAAAAGAATAACAGGTCAGATTTAGACGTAAAGATACAAGAAACAACATATTTTAAAAGATCCTGCATCACAACCTGTGTTCCCAAATCGTACCTCACTCAACTTCAACGACAGATTAAACACCCTTTGCTCCAGAACAGTTCCCACAATCAGAAAAATTCCAGTGGTTTCTAAAAGCTGAGATTTTCCTGTCAGACATTTGGGGCTCAGGTATTGAAGGGTTAAAGTAGAGAACAGAGAAGTCGAAGATGTGACTCACGTGGGCAGCGCCTCGAAGTGCTGACCATCAGCATGTCCAGAGCTCTCTCCAAAGGCCGAGCGTCTCTGCGGCTCGCTTCCTCTTCCTCCAGGAACGGGTTGGACGGGGAAACTTCCTCGTCCGGAGGAAATGGAGGTTCAGGCATACCTGTGGCATACACGGTATACAAGTTTACACCACGGCTTGACATTTTCCAGCAACTACGGGGTCTCTTACTGAGCTACTATTGTCAGCAAAGATAGAAAACCCAGTTTCTCTCACCTTGCAGAACCAGCACTCTGAAGGGGACTCGGAGCAGTTTGATTGGAGAGTTGACTCGCTGGCAGCCGATGGTCAGTTTGTAGACATATTTCACCGCCTGACCACGGAAGCTAGGGGGACCATCTACAGGGACCACCTCACTGTATGAATCTGAAAACAAAGAGGAAGCACGTCAGAGCCATCACCCTTCCACGCAGGCACATGGAAGAGCAGGGAGCTCCCAAAATGTAATGCTTGATATAAAGGTGGTACAAACTGAATCGATGTTCTAGTTGTGAGACATCTAAATTCTTGTCATGAGAGTCACTTTTGAGGAACTGTTGTTATTTTTTGTGTCAATTTAATTAATCAATTGTTTTTCTTTGTTCACGTACAGGTCTTGCTCTCTCCGGGATCCAGGCGCAGATCACAGAAAAGTATCTTGGGTGGTGTGTCCAGCACGCACTGCCCTCGCTCTCCTGTAGAGGGCAGAAATAAGTGGTGAATCGACACGAGAAAGGAAGTACTTGATGGTAGTGATTTTTCACATTTCTAACTAACCTCTGCTTGGAATCAGCACNACCATAGTTTATTGAAAGGTAAACACCAGCTATAACTATCGTTACATAACTCTGCGGCTACAGGAGATGACATTAGCCCGGTCATCTTATACCATTATCGGCACAAGCATGTTATATAGGCTGTTATCTTGATAAACAATTACATTACCACGGAGAAAAATGACCATTTTGTAACGTTAACTAACTTAAACGATAGGAACATGGCTCGTCCGCACCGGACGCTATTGACAAAAGATCGTAAAATAAAAATAAATGTTCTGCAACAACGAGGTAAATAATCCATAAAATGGGTCTAAACTAAGATAATACAATGGTTTTCGTAATATTTATATCTCCATTAACAAAGAAAATACTATATTTGTAGCTCGCCTTCTCTGCCGCTTTGGACGCCATGTTTATTTACCGACAATACGCAATGCATTCTGGATGTCCCTTAATCCCAAGGGTGGTGTCGGAAAATCTCAATATTGAGGGAGATACAGCCCTCAATCTTGCCCCTCAACCTCAACTTTCTGAGAATCGGGACAGCACTTACACTTCGCGGGAACGCGCATTTTGAGATTGAGGGTTAAGATTGAGGGTTAAGACAGGAATTGGAATTCACCCGTAGTCTGTATTTTCCATGGTGCAGGTGTGTGCACAGTGCACATAAAGTGTACTGAGATATTGCACAGTGGTACAGTGAACAAAAAATAACCACAGTATAACAATAACTAAGAAGAAACATTAGATAGAAGTTAAGCTTATTCATCTTGTTTCACTGTCAATTATTAAAAATGTAGACTTTGTCTAAATGAGATGGGTCTTTGTTTATGAACTTTATATTTAACTTTTTTAGTAACACCATTCCATGTTGTGGATAAAAACAAAGTCACATAAATAATGACCATTAAATATTTACTTGAGTGTGTACGGAATGAATTGAGTCTTTTAGTAATCTGAGCCAAAACAACTGAATCACTGAAGCGAGCCGGAATTCCCACCATGAATTTGTTGAGTTTCTACTTCCGGTGCTTGCCCGACCAATCACAAACCATGGAGAGTATAACTGATAGAAAATTATTCAGAAACGATGCCTATTGTTTCACATTTCTCTGGAAAGGCCTTCTTTTGATTTTACTTGATCCATTCTTGTTTGTGTTTCATAATTATAGAGAAGAAGATGCCTCTATAAATCACTCTGTGATAGTTTTTGGTCACTCATGATGAAGACGTCCCGTGGCACAGTCAACGCGAGGACGGCTGTTGCTATGGTGACTGCTGGAGAGGCGGAAGTGTATTGTTTACAATTGCCCTTACATTGTGTGTATTATCACACTTTTCAAAAGAATTCGTTCTTTTTAAATGCCTTACAGATGTAAGAATCAACAAAATGTGTCAATTTCTTCATCCAAAAGGAAAAATTAAGTTGTCTAGTTGAAAAAAACCACCCCTGTCCACTGGAAATGGTACAAGCTCCGGAGCGACACTTCCATCTTTGTGGGTTTATTCATCCCTCAGATAAGCTTGTAAGGCAATATTTGATTTAGAGTCTGTTTCTGAATTTTACTCTACTTCCATTCAAACACAGGGTATCCATTTTATTGTTCGAATTAATAAAAAATAAGATACTAGATTAAGGTTTAGATAGCTCTCTCCGCCCTACGCCGTGTTTAATGCGAGCAGCGGGGTAGACACAGCTGCCTGACAGACTATTAAGAGGGAACATTTACTCTTCGTGCAGAGGGACGTGCTAGAAGAGGCTGCAGGTTTCTGACAGAAGTCGGTTTGGAGCAGCAGGGGGATGACGCCGTCTTTACGGTACTTATAAAGGATTGTATCATATTGCATGCTTTAATTCAGATCAAAGTGAGGTTGTTTCTCACTTATGTAAATGAAATGAGAATTTATCCAACGTGACGTGTTCAATACAAAAGGGGAAATTGTCTGTCTGCGGCTTTGCAACCAACCGCCGGGTGCTGAGATGCTTACTTTGCATGGGCCCATCTGGAACACTTGATCAGTACTTTTTAACCATTGCACCATTCTGTTTGGCTTCTTTGCAGGTGGTAAATGAATGGGATTGGCATACGTCATACTTCCTGTCGGTTTTCAGCTGGCATCCACCCAACTGGACTCCATGCTACAGTGGCAGGAGGATCTGCTGGATCCTTTGGGTGATGCTACATGTCTCCTTGGAAATGAACCTCCTGTGTGCTCTTGTGGACTGTAATAACAGTATAATGACTGGAGGACCTGCTGCATGAAGGTGCACTTATCATCCAACGCTTGGTTCCTTCTCCTGGGAGTATTGAGCTGTCAGTTGAGAACCGGTTTTCTCTACAGGAATGATCCCCAGGCTCATCCACTTTAAGACATCCAGGCCTCATGCCGCTGTCTTCTGAAAGTGACTCTATTGTTAAAAGGCAGTGAAACCTCTTTTCTCCTTTTCCCCATAAACTTATTTAAGCTCTTTTTATCTTTAAAAACATTTGCATACCTGCAAAAATGACTTCAGACTGGGGCGAGAAGTCCACGGCAGACCTCATGAGCAGGTATGTGTCCAAGGAAACAGGATATGGAGTTCCCAAGGAGGGTTGGCGGATCTGTCTGGCACATGAGTTTAAGGAGAAGAGGAAGCCCTTTCAGGCCAAAGACGTCTCACTGTCCAATGTTTTGGAGCACGTCGGCCTCGGGATCAGGTGAGACCTTTAGCCCATCCATATACAACAACTTGATTTAATACAGCACTTTGAAAACAACTAAAGGAGAGAGAGCTAAGAATCTGCATCAGAGAAGATATACATAACTAAAAGAACAATACAACAAAACTAAGTATCAAAAATGTAATAAAACAGTGATAAGAATAGAATCGGATATAAAATAACAAGCTGGGACATTAAGAGAAACAAATGAAGCAGGAATAAATGTTAACGGTAAATTTTAAACTTTAATGAAAGTGAGCTGATTTGAAATAAATGGCAGTCGTGCTTGACTTAGAATGAATTTTGAGACTTCAAAGAGCAGCAACTGTTAGCACAAGGTCATTATTGAACTATAACCACAAGTTCTCTAGATTTTGAGGATTTGAAACGTCTGAGAGGGTGAAAAATAATGTCAAAATAAGCAAAAAAACAACAGAGTAAGAATTTATTTCAACTGTAAAGAACAAAATCATTGCCTCTGCTCTGTGCTCACAAGCATTAGGGAAATCTCTAAATGCACATGGGTGCAGTTTTCTGACCTACATCATTCATTTTTGGGGATGTGAATGAGAGCAAAGAGGAGTTTTTGTGAGGTGGATCAAACCAACAAAAGAGCAGAGTCTTGCAGGGTATGATTGCAGATGGACAGTAAAACTATTCCAAAAGGTTTCGGAACTATATCTAAAGACCACAAATGTATATCCAACATCAGTGTTTATAAACAATGCTGATCTGCCTCCCCAGATTTTGGCACTATTAAGAGGTCGAGCAGCTGAAAGATTTGTTTCCTAATACGTATTTTTTAAGGTCTTATGCTGCTCTTTGATGTCGTAAAATTCTGGAACTGCCTGTAACCAGTAACGGTTGCTTGATATCCCAAAATTCTCAAACTCTGTCTCTGTCCCAAATTTCCATAACTTTCTACTTTGATGTCTCAAAATCCTGTCACTCATTGCCTCTGGTTTTATATCCCAACTATGAAACTCTGCTCCTTCTTCAATTTAAAAAAAATTCTGTGATTCCTGGCCTTTGCTGAGATATACCAAAGTTCCGGAACTCTCTTCATCTTTTTTGATACTCCAAAATTCCGGAACCCTCTCCCTCCTCTTTGATGCCCCAAAGTTCCGGAACTCTCTTCCTGTTCCTTGATGTCCCAAAATTCTTTGCCGTATAAACAGATTTTAACTTCAGACTTTGAACATTCTCGTCTGGAGCTACAAGAAAGCTGGAAATAGTAAAAGTTCTGCAATGTCCCCTTATTTTCTGCTTCTGCTTTGATTTCCCAGAATTCTACAGTTCTGCCTCTACTTTGGCGCCTCAAGATTCCTTGCTACATATACAAAAAATTAACTTTCCACTTTTTACAGACTCGTCCAGAGGTACAATAACATGCAGTCAAAGTTGAACACATTTTGTTGAGCAGATATATTTCTGTTAATGTTAAAATCCTTTTGGCTACCATCAGCAAAGGTAGCACCACTAACATTGGTTATAAAGCAGTTTAACAAGACACAGCACACATGCAAATTTGTTCCAATTTTACTGATCAAAATACAAACAAACTTCACTGCACCACAAGATGACATCTTTTATCTATGTTTGTTTAGATCCAGGTGGTAGAGAACATTAGCAGTAGCCTGTAATTGGCGCAAGTGACTTTGACAATATTTAACCGTAAAATTGACGTGCTTCAAAAATGTAGCAATTAATTGAATTTTATAATTTTTCATGATGTTTTTCTTTCACACAGTTGCACATATGCAAGATTTCCCCCTTTGTGGACAATATTGGTTTCAGTTAAAACCTGAAGATTACATGGCCGTGTGATGGTTTCAATGCATTGTAAACCACATGTGTTTGTACAATGCAGCGCCTGAGGGGCTGCAGTGTCATATTTCTCAGAAAGGGAAAAGATGTTACGCCTGAAGTTCGCTCATGCTTCCACGTATTTTATTCGATTTTCCTCATTTTCCACTTAAGACTTCTTCATAGTTTTGCAGAAAGACTGTAATCCACCAGTTGACCCCTAACCATTGCCTGCAGAGAGAAGTGACTGGAAGGACAGAGTGAACACATCACTGGTGGGTGATGAAGTCTCCCCACCTTGTGGTAAACCATATTCAGGCTTTAAAGTGCAGATTATAGATAAGTGGTGATGTTTCATGCCCTCGTGTAGCATATTAGACTTCACAAAGCGTCCTTTATCTGTGTGATGTTAAATTTAAACTTGAAGTCATGTAAAAACAAACAGGCACGCTGAATTTCCTCTCTCAGATCAGAGAATTCTTCAAGCCGAGCTTCGTTTCTTTTTTCATGACTTCAAAAACCTCAAATAGTTGAAGGCAGGAAGTTGTACTCTCGCATACGTTTTGAGTCTTTGCGGCTCCGTAAAAAGACAAACCCCCCCGGCGCCTGCAGCGATGGAATGAAAGTCCACTGCAGGTCTAACCATCTGCAGAGCAGGTTGGGTTTGTTTTCTCAGCAGCCTGCCGTCATCTGATACGCAAAGAAATCCAGCCTGGCTGCAACATTTTCTCTTAGCTATCACTTTAATCTCCAAGAGTGTTGCCTGACTCAAGACTCTCTGGGATTAGTCTGTAACCAAATCTGCTTTTTGGTGATTTCTATGGATTTCTTGAACTCTGCAGCAACTTCTGGCCCTTTGTGATCCTTAAACCGCCGTATATTGGGCGTCATTTCTTACTTCATGACAAATCTATACTCAAACAGAAATCTTCTGCAATGTTGAATGCAAAACAAACATCTCCTCAAGCTTAAACCAACACAAACAAAAAAAAACATTCACTCCCAACTCTTACAGGTGTGTCTCAGGTGCTTTCTCTCCATGGGAACCCTTGTTAATTATTGCGCCAGGTAATGTGATAGTCATATGGTGTTAGCAGCATCAGCGGGAAGTGAATGTTTGCAAAGGGAGCAAACAGAATTGTTAATCAAGCCAGATGGAGTCACACCTTTAGGGGGAAATCATCTGAGTGAGAGGTGAAATAATGAGTGTTGGATATTGAAGTTTCCAGAAAAAACATGCACCAACAATGAGACAAACCGTATTTATTCCTGGGAAATTGTATGTAGAATCAAATGATCTGACCACATGTGCACCATCGTTGTCGCCACTTCCTGTGATGTTTTTGTTGTTTTGTATTTTTGGCAAGCAGTGTGGTTGTTTTTCAACTTCTTCACAGAGCAGATGGCTCTTTGTGGCCCAAACAACATCAATTATTTGGGAGTAAACAAGGTCATAATAATGAGGAAGAGGCTGCTGGGTCACTGCCTGGTTTGACTTCTGAGGCTGCAGAAAGTGGCAGCGATGAGGTAATGTCATGTTAGCTGCTTCAGATGCTCCTCACAGAGAATCCTCTGATACAACAAAACCGGTTTTGTGATTTTTTAATTTGTTCCCTATGCTCCTCTCACGAGAAACTAGTCCAAACATGATCACTGGTGAGCTTATCATGTCAACAAGCTGCATACCCAAGATGCTGTTATTAGCATTCCTAACTTCCCAGCTGTGTTTTCTTTTTACACTAAAATAGAAAGAAATAGGGTGATATTAGGCCTCTATATTTGAGCTCGCTTATTTAGAATTTCCAAATTTACCAGTTGAGTATCCTGGAAATGAAAATATAAACTCTGCAAAAGAAGTAAGGCAATTAGTGTTTGGTGGATTATTTATTCACTTTAATAGTGCTTCTTTGCATTTAATCTCATACTCCTGGAAAGCCCGTTAATTTCTGTTTTGAATAGCACCACATTTACAGAAATGTGCATTTGTGGGATGAGCAGCAGAGCTGAACATGTGGTATTTGCCAAATCTTTTCTGCCAATGCCAAACAAAAAGCTTATTCCACCATTAACTCGCTTGGTGGATTAGATGATCTAAGTATTGGAATTTTATTAACACTTAACAGTTAAGAATTACTTGTACAAACTCGGTGTTTTCATTAGGGTTTTTCATGATCTTGTGCCGTGGGCAAGTGAACTAACATGAATTCTGGTTGTTTTAAAGTAACTTTCAGCCACGTGTTTCTAAAACCATTTGTGAGTGTGCATGTGTCTGTGTGTATTTGCGCTGGAGTGAGTGGTGGCTGGTTTTAAACATATAAATAACTTTTCTGCTGCATTTTTAATGTATGAAAACTACTTTGTAAATAAAGTTTGATTTGATCATAAAGTGCTAAAAAAACTTCTTTAATTTGTGACATTAGCAGAAAATGTGGCATGTCAGCTCAAAGTTCACAGCATTAAAGCAGGCTAACCCTTATCCCATTTTTTAAACCAGTTAATATTTTACACTACGAGTCGCTTTACACACACACACACACACACACACACATCGACCCACTCAGATGGAGTGGAAAGTTGCCTCCCCGACTCCACTTCCCTCAAACACAAGTGCGTCCTTTATGCTGTTGCACAATTCCCTCTTTTGTCTCTGCCTGTGTGTGTATTTCTGAGTGTGTGTGCACAAATTTACCAGATGTGGTTCAACATAGTTAACAAAATAAGCTAGAAAAACAAACATATACTTTTTTTTAATCGGATTGATGTTAAACTTGTCTGACCATCAGTGGTGTCCTTTTAAAACCCTTTAACCCACAACTCGAGATAAAAGGTCAAATTTCCTGATTTTCAGGCTTTTCTTTTCAGACATTTTCCTTTTCTTTTACTCCTCTTTTAAAGAATATAAGATAATCTGTTCACTGCATTCTGTTTGTATCTTCATCCAGGTATCTAAAATGGTGGTACAAGAAGACCCAGGTGGAAAAGAAGGCTCCATTCATCGATATGTTCCGCGCACAACCGTTGCGTCAAATATACGGTGAGTCTGGGTCGCTCTTATGACATTTTAGTGTTGTAAATATAGAGTCTGAGTCTTCGAGGGATAAACAATCTGTTGCATAAATATCTCAGAGTTTTGTGGAAAATTAGTGAGCAATAATCCAGTCTAATCTGCGACCACAACCTCAGTTGACCCCTTTAACTTCCAAAGTTAAGGTCTTTACGAGTAATTTGGAGGTAACTGTGGCTAATTGCACTGAATGAGAAAACATCTTTTTATTTATTTCTTACCATCTGAGGGAGTTGCATTTTGTATTTTCTTGGCTTCCTTTACTGCTTTCTCTCTGCTTACAGACAGGTCAGTTTCAGCTCCAATTTTGTTCACAATTCTTAAACTTAAAACTCCAGTAAAGAGTTTTTCTAAAAAATAAAACCAGTCTTTTCACAAAGACAGAAAACAATGTTAATAATTCAGCTTTCTTACCAATCCATCAGCTTCATTCTGATTGGTCAAAACCCTTTGACAGCAACTCTTTGGCAGACTGATAGCATCAAAAGTCAGTCAGCGGGAAACAGCTCGGAGTTTAGCTTCTGCTTTTTAACATCATAGACCTTTAATTAGATAAAACTGGTAGCGTCCGATTACTTACATAATTTGGTAGATGAAAAAACACAGATTTTCAAAGCGTATCCTGTCAAGCCATCCAAGTAACGGGTAGGGGATGACAAAAACTTTACTCTGCAGAGTTCAGCGTGACATTATCTTAAAGTCCACGTACTGTCTTGTTTTGTCATCTGGCGATTTTCCCTGCACATGCGAATCAGGAAGCGGTAATTTCTTTCTGAAGAAACCCCTTGGGCGACGAGGTCTTGATTTGTCCTACAAACTTTTGGTCCCCCTGTATTTCTGCAGAGTGTATCCAACTGTCAAAGAACGACATCTGCACTTCCTGGTTACTGTCAGCAGCTGTTTCCTTCCTGATGGAGAATCTGTATCTTCAAGCGCGTTTCCTGCGTTAGCTTCCTTGTTTGAGCCATTTAATCCGAAGAACTTTTCAACTTTATACAGACGCAAAGCATGGGGACAAAACTTGTGTCTTTTTATATGAAGCACAACCTTGATTAGTGGATTACTGGAACCAGAGAGACCCAATACTCACACATTTAAAGTTTTTGATGGCCTATTTTTTAGGATATATGTAGTATCTTGGTTATGACTGACTCCTAATGCAATGTTTTACAAATGCAAAAGTGTCCAAAACTTTTCCACCACTTTAAGTTTATATATAGTTACTATGAAGCTCGGGGGCACATTATGCACTGCAAAAAAATGAAATTGAAGTAAGTTATGTCTTAATTTTAGTAAAACTGTTCCTATTATTCTTGATGAGACTCAAACTTCAACTGACAAGTCCAGAAAAGTGTCTTATCTCAAGTTATTTAAAGATAAAAATTAGGTCTGAATTGCTTGTGACAAGTCAAAAGCTCTCCCAACTGGGTAATAAAAAAAAGTTTCAAAGTTGACGAGCAAATTTTCCTAACCCATTGGCATATTTTTTTGACTAGTTACAAGCAGTTATGTCTTTAAATAACTTGAAATAAGATATTTTTCTGGCTCGTGTCAAGAAAAATAAGACAATTTTTACTAAAAAAGACACATAATGACTTACTGAGATTTCAGTTTTTTGCAGTGTTAGTGATTCCTATTTGTCTTTTTCTGACTCTAAAATGCTCCCATCTGTTTTCAATCCACTATTTTCCCATAACTGTAACAAAATTTTACTTTGAGACAAACAAAAGACCTTTATGAGGCTTATATACTTAGGGATTTTCATTTAATCTGCAGTTTCTTTCATGTTCTGCAGGTGCCCCGCTTGGCGGTATCGGAGGAGGAACTATCACGAGGGGCTGGAGGGGGGAGTTCTGCAGGTGGCAGCTCAACCCTGGAATGTACCACTACAAAACCGTCATAGGGAACCAGGTAAACAGGAAGTCAAAGAGGCTCTTTTAATGTGTTCTGCCTCTTTTGGAATCAAACAAAGTCCAGTGATAACCCCTGCAGCCTCCTGGTAACCGTTTGCACCGCTGATAAGGAATCACTATCTTCTGTGGTCTCATAAAAGCAAAGGAGAACTGAGAAACCAGTGTCCACATGCATTGATCTACTTGTTTTTCTCTGCAGTTTTTCTAATTCTGTAAGGATTTAAACTGCTGAATATCACATTCTCAAACTGCAAAAGCTGCAACGTTGGAGTTCAAACAGGGACAGATCTATTGTTGTGGAGACACAGATAGCAGATTCCTCCCTGAGCAGGAAAGAATGCAGCGTATGGGAGGGTGCGATGCCTTTTGTTCTGTAAAAAAAGCACTCTTATGTCACTAAAGCGCTTTCCACTTAAAAAGCCGAGTGCACATTCAAATTTTGACATCCTGCCCTGAGGTTGCCAGAGGGCATTCTGGGAAGTCTAACCCACATTTAATGCAAAAGAGGAACAAATCAAAGTATTTTATGAGTTCTTTGTCTGTTTCTGTCTTAGTTTACAGTATGCTTGCGGCGAGGGGGGCAGACGGTTTACCAGCAGGTGCTGTCCGTCGAGCGTCCGCCCACATTACAAGGCTGGAACTGGGGCTACTGCGGAGAGTACGCCTTCTATCATGCCCTCTACCCCCGAGCTTGGACTGTGTACCACCTGCCGGGACAGAATGTGACTCTAACCTGCAGACAGGTCTCTCCGGTCATCCCACATGACTACCAGGTAACTGAGGCATCATGGGAACTAGGGATGGGTATCGAGGGCCAGTTCCTGTTAAGAATCCCCTTATTGATTCTTTACATTACACCGTAGTGGTCAGACCTTACGTTGACTACTGAACACACAAAGAAATGTATATTACTCTCTCACTAGAGATTTATAATCAACACAGTCAACGTGACGCATCTCCAAATGTACCACAGACAATAAAAAAAATACCATCGCGCTAGTTTGATGCTACCATATATGGGAAATTGCATTGACATGCTCGCTGTTTGCACACATTGGTATAACTTTGGCTTTAAAATGGAATTTCAACTTTCACTTAAGAACCATATCACAATTACTCTATGTGAACAATACTCATAACTCTAAATGTCAAAATACAAACGGGTAAATGTTTTTATAACGGGAAGTGCAGGCTCATGGCTGACTTCAGTGTAGCTACGGCAAGCTCAAGGTTCCAAACAACTCAAAGCATTGCTAGGTGGCTGCTTCATTCAATAACATACAATAACACAATACATTGGTGTTGCCTGATGTGCCATTTTTACTTATTGTTATCTAATTAAGTCCACAGATATCTAAATCCATTGACCAATTTCATATTTATTTACTTGTAAACTCAATAAAATGTTCAATAAAGAACTGGACTGGTAAACAGAATTGATAAGGGCATTGGTAGCAATAAAATCTTACCAATACCATCCATAATTGGACAGGGTCCCTGCAGCTTTCATTACGTCAAATTTAAGACTTTTTAAGACCTTTTTAATGCCACTTTGAATGAAATTTAAGACCAAAAACACATTAATATGGTTGATGGTTTAGGGATCCTGCTGTACTACAACCAAATCACAACACGCGTGTCACTTAATGAGACTCATTCAAGTTTACTTTTTGTCTGTTTATTAACATAAAGTGATTCTCTTTGATTAATGGCTGTATTTAAAAGAATAAACAGTGACCCGGGATGCAGATAAAAATTTATATCAGCAGCTTTTAATACAGTATCCACTCTAAGTCTCCTTCTCAAAAAGTCCCGCAAAAACAACAACAACAAAAAAAATTAACAAATCCTGCCCTGACAAATTTAAGACCTTTGAGTAGTTTATTTAAGACTAGAATATAACATTTCAATGAATTTAAGACTTTTTAAGGATGTGTAGGAACCCTGTTGGAACTTCATTTTGTCCAGCAGAGTTATGTTAGAAAGGTTTTAAAGCTGAGTTAATCTGTGGTTTATCTCCGTTCTCTTAGGACTCCAGCCTCCCTGTGGCCGTGTTTGTGTGGGACATAGAAAACAAGAACGATTACGCTCTTGACGTCTCCATCATGTTCACGATGGTCAACGGGTCAGGACACAAAGACGACAAGAGCGGGGGACACTGGAACGAACCATTCCACCTGGAGAAGGAGGGGGAGGCTGTATCTGGAGTTTTATTACACCACTGCACCACTGTGAACCCTTACACTCTGTGCATCGCCGCACGAGAGCAGGTTTGATTTG
>RPOG01003286.1:0-45159 GCA_008086565.1 Thalassoma bifasciatum
AGCTGAGTGTTTCTGATTGGTGGAGCACCCACAGTGTTTTTATTACCCCCACCCTCCATCCACAATAATGTGGTGGTCTCCTCTGATTGAAACAAATGTAGGTTGTTACATAAGAAATACTTCTTTCCAAAGCCAACATGACTCCATATCACTCTCTCCTTTATTCTTTCCACCACACGGTTCGTTTCAGAAATATAGGCTCTGACCAACCTCCCTTAAAGCTTTTCTGGATCCCGCTCAAAGTCACAGAGTTGTAGAAATGCTGACCCGTTATATCAAAAACAGACTTTTCAACACCCACGTATTTGTTCTTGTAACTGATCCCACACAGGAAATAACACAAGGAACCAAACTTACACAACTTCACAGGACAGGAAGTGCTGTGCTGGTCTTTTTAAATCTTCCCTTCTTTTCCACTTAAAGTCATTGTGAAACAAAGATACAAGAGGATACATCACATGCAACTCCAACATAAGTTTTACAGTGAGACTTTGAACATCAGACCACACAAGTGCGAACAAAATTCATCTGTAAGACTGTGATGAAATATTTGTTCTTTCAGTTCCCTAAAAGCAGTAGGTCAGGAAGTGAAAACGTTTGGAATTGAGCTGAGAGTCAGCGCTTTTGTTTGCAGTTACTGTTACACAGATACATGTTTCTGCAGCATGAACTTTTCTAATGAAAGGGAAAAGTTCAACTGAAATGCTGCAGACTTTTAATGAAAATAAACATCCTACACAGTTCAGCATTAAAATCCTCATCATGCAGTACTCTGCCTCTTCACTTTGCTTTCCACTCTTCGTCTTTTGCTTTAACATTTTCTTTTCATTCCTCAGTCACTGCTATGCTAAAACAGTATACAACTGTGAAAACAGTAACATTAGGATAAGTAGAACACCTGTTGAAATAACTGTAATTAATCCTTCTAAAAGTCATGTCTTCATGTGAGTTTGTTCAGCTGCTCTCTGTTCAAGAAGTCCATATCAATAACAGAACCTTAGATCCTGGATCCTTTTGATGTGTTTAGCATTAATAACATTTCTTTTCATCCATCGTTATAAAAGGGCAGCAGAAATCTCTTGGCTTGTTGCATCAGTGAAAATATCTTCAGTTCACAAATAATATCAATCAAACTACATTTGAAAAACTCAATTGGATACGAACAAAAGTAAAAAAAAAAAAAGAAAAAACAACTTGATTTATCCATAGGGCCAATTGAAGGCCAGAAAAAAAAGAGGGTGAAAAGAAAAAAATAATGCAAATTCAAAGTCAAAAAAGATGACTAAAAAAGACAGGTTGGTGTAAGAGCAGCACAATGGCAAAGACAATTCAGAAAGGCTAAAAGGCCACGTTTAAATCCTGAAATAGTTTGTGTGGGGTGTTTCTAGTAGGGGTGTTCGGATCATATATTGATGTTAGATATCATTTTGATAAATCTCTGAAATAAGCACGCAGTTCATTCCAGACTCCACTCCACCACTTCTATCTAGAAGCACCTGTATCCAGCATAAAGAGCCCACGTCATCACAACAACAGTTTGTGCAAAGGTGCTAAAAAAGTAGCAAGAAGTAGGTGTGATGTTGGCTCTGTGGCGGTATTTTTCCTTTGATGTGAAGTATGCAGAAGTTTTCATTAGGTTTCTTTTCTCTGTTTACAAACAGCATCCAAACTCGTCTCCTCCTTTGGTGGCTCAGTGTCAGCAGCTGTCCATGCTCACTGCCCATGACCGTAGCTAATAGCATGGCTAACAGAGAACTCAAGAGCCGTACACCTGACTTCCTGCAGGTAAATAACATACGGTGCAAGTATAGAATTATTCTTTCTTTGTGTTACGGCCGCTATCGTAGCCGCTTCTGGATAGCTTCTCCTACTCACTATCAGCAACACACAAAGTCACATGTGCACTGGGCGCACTGTGATTGGCTGGTCATCACCCATAAAAACCCCTGCTCTCCACCTAGAAGCGTCCGAGTCAAGCGTAATATTAACAAAACAGGCGAGGAGGGGTCTATGAGGGGGTGAGGCACACACAGACACTGTCACACAAGTACAAAGGCCCAGATACGACGATAGAGCAGGATTATTCCTGTAAAAACTAAATCTTTTATTTTCATGAAAATTCTGCAGACTCTTCCTTTAAGATCTAAAAGAGATGTTGCAGACGAGGGCAAAACTTGTCATGAACAAGTTTCCTGTGATGGCACAGAACTGGGGAAACAAATACATTAAGACTTTAAACATTCCCCCAGAGCTTATTCAAGCAAATAGAGCTGATTGTCACACCAATCATGCTGATATCACATTGCTTCTATATCGGTGTTGGCCAATACTGAAGGCTGCTGTATCGGTATCACATCAGAAGTGAAACGGTTCTAACGCTACACTCCTAGTTTCTGGTGTTTTTCACTTGTCAGGAGCCTCTCATAGTCTCCTCCACAGAGTTTGGACAGTTCTGTCTCCTGCACCAGCTCCTCCTGCACCTGCACACCTGTTCCCCATCACACTCATCAACCACTGCACTTCAGCTCTGCTTAGGAAGAAGTCTGGTGCCCTTCTGTGGTTAGAATATTTCAAGATTCTTGTTCTTCTCAGGGATTTCCTTGTGACAAACTTCTGTTATACTTCCTTTCCCTCCAGTGAGATGAAGGACTCCAGACTCCTCAAACTCACCGTTCAAACTCTGCCAAGCTCATTCTCTGGACTCTCACGTGCGTTCACATGGCTCACTCCTGCACTGTCTGTATCTCACCAAAACCTTGGATGTAAGATTCACTCACAAACACCTCATTGTGTAAAATCAAATCACTTAAACTGCTTCCTCTGCCTCTGCTTTCAGCGTGATCGCTATGGATACAGGTGGAATCAAAGAACTGAGGGGAAACAAACATGTCACCTGGGCTGTGTGACAGTCGCTAATGTTGGGGAGTGATGCGATCATTGTGAACCCAGAAAAGTTAGACTAGTTTCACAGTAAGTCATCAATTATTACATACTGAATTACTAACATATTAAAAAATGATATTACACCAAATAGAATTATGTAAAACAATAAAAAATACGTAACGCAATTTCATGAAGCTCATTTAGCCTTGATGGATTAAGTTGTGCACTGAGTTTGAAAGTAAGTTGTTACCCACCCTTGAAATCGGACAAAATATATGATTGGAAGTGAAACTGTTGTTATGTAACATTACTGCTGACTGTGAACTTTTTCTTCCTCTTCTACTCCAACTGTTCACTCATTCTTTGGTAATGCATGCCAATCTATGAGTGAAAGATCCTGCTCAGACTACAAACCCAAACCAGACCACAGAGATCCTGCCTCCATCGACAGATCCTTTTATTGTGGTTAACACTTTATCAGTGTTTATTCAGAGTCTCCAGAAAAAGACTGCAATTAGATGAAAATTTACACCACTTTAAAGACTTCTTCACGTCTTAACTACTTGAAGCCTTGAGTTTCTGAATTCTTGCTCTTACCACAGCATAGTACTTCTCGTTGCAGCTGTTGTGCGATGACTTGATGCAGGTCACTGCCGGGTTCCTGTCAATGTCCACGGAGTAGATGATCACAGCCACAAAAGACAGAACAGCCGACACCAGGCTGACCAGCAAACACACACGCAGCTGGAAAATAAGCCAAACACACAAAAAGTACACGTCAATGCTATTAAAGTTTTCAAAGTGACATGTTTCTTTTTGAATGATGTCAAAAAAGCCCATTCAAGATTTTACTACGACAGCATATTGTGGCCACTTCAACTGATGATCAGAGAGTCAGTGTGTGTGAGTGTCTGTTTTGTGTTTACTCACAGTTTTCATGGTGCCATGTTTGTCCAGGACGATGCCAGTGGCTCCAGCTGTGATGAACTGAAAGATGGTCAGACAGTATGAGAAACCCTTTTTATTGCTGCCCAAAATCACTTTTATGTCACAAATACTAAAAGCTTTGTGAGGACAATCTGTGAGTGTTGATTACAGTGAACGCTGTCATTAGTGTTTTCCCCATAGGCGCCATCATCCAATAAAGGCCTGACTCTTTCCAAGACATGCATTTGTTTTGGAGGGCAGATCTTCTTTTGAAAACTGCTTTTCTTTGTTCTGGACAACTTTTCTCAGGATGTGAAGCAAAAGTAATGCATAAATTTGTAGTTAAGTAGAGTTATTGTTTGAAAGGTGGCATCAATCAAACTTTGTAAACTCAGTTTGTAGCATGGTTCAGCTTCCAGAAAGTTCAGCAGACTGTCTGTTTACAGCCTGTTTGACAGATGGAGCTCCAACAGCTTTGAAATAAAAACTCAGCAAGGTAAAACATTTCACCAATGGTTAACAGTCAAGCCAAATGGCTCATCTGAGGCCCTGTTTACACGACAATGGTTTCGGGTGAAATGCTTAAGTATTTATGCGTTTCAGCCTCCTGTTTACACGGAAACAGCGTTCTAGCCATTGACTGTATAAAGAATGGACAGCATGGCTCCGCCTGTCACCGTTCTACGATTTTGAAGCCAAAAAAACCCTGTCTCTCTAGCCGCCATTGTGCAGCCAGAGTCTGCGCAGTAGAGAATTTCAGGTCGAGCCAAGTAAAAAAGACAAATAAAAATATTTATTTCTTCTTCTTCAGAAGGTTTAGTCTCCTTTTGGCTCTCTTTCCCGAAAGTTCTTATATCCCTGATAAAAACTACTCATGAACGGCAGCTGTCAACTATCGTAAAACGAAACTTATATCGCGGTTTTTAACGTCCAATAACTAATGAGAAACTAACTTCTCAGAAAAAAACACCTGAACACCATGCAGCCAAATGACATCGTCTTACTACCTTAGCGTAAGGATGAGAGAAACGTTTCTACGAGGTATCGTAATTTTTTAAAGTTTTCCCGGCTCATATCTGGAATACATGGGGCGGGGGGGCTTATGACCTCTACTGCAGCCAGACACCAGGGGTCAGGGCATCTGCTGGAGGCTTCAGTTTGAGCCGAACGTCGGTACGTCCACTCATTATACAGTCTATGGTTCTAGCTGACCTTAAACGCAAACTTTTGAAATGTTCTTGTGCTGCTTAATCTACTGACTGCCTTTCAACAAAAAAATTTCTGTGATTACAGAAGAAATTTTTCATATGAACTCCAGATGACCAGCTCACCTCTTCTTCAGCCTCTAAACCTTTATTGTATACACAGCTCCAACAGTTAGATCACCATCTTCAGGTCTGACATGTACTGAAGCGTTTTAAGTCCTTCAGTGTTCATGAGTAAGTGCAGATTTTTTTTCATTGCGTTTTCCTGCATTTTAGGGTGAAATGTTGGGAAACCTTGTCGTGTAAACAATGCCTTAATTTCTGATATGATTTGCCGGAAACACAAGTTGATCAATGTAATTGGGGTAAAATGCAGCTCTCTCTTTGTTTACGACATTACCTGCCAGTGAGAACATGCACTCAGAGCACTCAGAGCACTCAGGCGTTCCTGGAACAAGTATTAATGGGCCACTTATAAACCACTGCCTCAGTTAAATTATAAACGAGGATGTGAGTCTGCAGGTTTGTTGACATTGTGCAGTAAGACAGCTGCTTTTTTCTAAGTTGACAAACAGCCTTATCTTTGTTCACTACTTCACCATCCAAAGGATCCAAAATACCTGCTCTCAGACATGTCTGTAACATTTAATGTTAGTGAATCCTGGTTATGTCCTACCAGTGCTCATCTACCAGCTCCAACCTCACCAAGCAGAGCAAACGTAAGCTGGCTCTTTATTTTATTGACAGGCTCTCGAGTTTGAACAGATCACTACAGTAGAGCTGCTGCATGTGGGTTCGAATGAACATTATCACAGACAACTTAACCTCTGTTTTAGCTCATGCTCTATCACTATCCTGTTTAGCTTTCTCTTGCTCTTCTGTCCTTTTCTGTCATGCATTTTAAAATCACCTTGAAAGTCTTCACCGGGCCTTTAAAAGATAAAAACTTTTCATCATAACTTGCTGTGCAATGATTCATCTTGCTATTTTTTTTAACAGTTTCAAAGCATAAGTCCGATGGACCTAGTTATAGTGTTGCTGTGTTGGTGTTACATGGTGAGAGAATGGAGAGAGGAGGCACCTCCAACCAAAACAAAGTTGTATAAAAGTCTATAAAAAAGTCTATAAATTCTCAAAAAATGCTAATTGTATGTCTTCGACACACAACAGTATAGCATGGTATGAATGCTGTTATATTTCCCTCTCACTCTCTCTGGCTACATCCTTCTCTTTCTTTGCCTCCTTCTCCCTCACCTCCCCTCTCACTCATTGCTCTCTCTCTCCCAGATGTCAGTACAACATGAGTTTGGTTCTGTCCAAGGTTTCTGCCTGTTAAAGGGAAGCTGTTCTTCTCTACTGTAACTTGCTACATGCAAGTTACAATGTTATTGTTTTACATGGGGCATCAAAAACAAACATTCTACATCAGAATTAAAACAAAAGAAGAAGAAAATCCTCACAGTCAGCCCGCTCCACCAAGGGACACCCAGGAGAATGACCTCTGTGGTCTCAGTGAAGTGCAGAGGGATGGAATAACACATGACCATTAACCCCAGCATCACCTGGCTCACCTGGAACACACACACACACACACACACACACACACACACACACACACACACACACACACACACACACACACACACACACACACACACACCATTTCGATGAAAGGGGAGAATCAGCGAGTTGATGTCAGAGTTAACCGCAGAAAAATCTGGAGGTGTTCTGATTGAACAGCCTTAAGAAATAATCTTCTCTTCGAAGAATCAAAGAGTTTGGTGCTGGAACTGCTTCTGTGAGTACTGAGGTTAAGTGTGTTATCAGGATAAATTTCTTGCTTTACTGACTTTGCTGCTTATGCGGTTTCACCAGCAAAGACCGAAGAGAACCCCCGAAAAGAAATTCTACCTTTTGTTTTTGGATACTGCCTGGTTCAGTCTGTTCTCCACATGTTCCCTGTTTGGTTCCCACATGTTTCCTGAATGTTTTCTGTTTGAGTCCTGCCTGTTCTCTACCTGTTCTCTGTGTGGTTCCTGCATGTTCTCCACCTGTTCTCTGTGTGGTTCCTGCCTGTTCTCCACCTGTTCTCTGTGTGGTTCCTGCCTGTTCTCCACCTGTTCTCTGTGTGGTTCCTGCCTGTTCTCCACCTGTTTTCTCTGTGGTTCCTGCCTGTTCTCCACCTGTTCTCTGTGTGGTTCCTGCCTGTTCTCTGTGTGGTTCCTGTGGGTCTGCACTCACCCCCAGACATTTGGGTTCTCCTTTCTGGATGGCAGCACGCAGCGCCTGCTGTCTGTCTGATAACTTCACCACATTGACGTCCTCCAGCACCTGCACCGTCAGATCTCTGGAGACCGCCACCGCCATCACCTGCAGGGGGCAGCAGAGGTCAGAGTCCACATATTCAGGATCATTTTAGACCAATCCTCAAATGGACCTGGTGTTTCCTGAGACCTTTGAGTTTTTTTTATTCTGCTTTCCCATAATTCTAACATGGGTATAAAATAAAAAGCCAGATACTCTGTGAGTACAGATTTCAAACATCAATCAATCCCAGAATCTGTCCATTAATTGATGCAAACACCTGTCATCACTCAAAGATCACTAAACTGCTCCATGACACATTGTAGGGATGGGCCTCAAACACCAAGGTCTGCCTGGGCCTCCAGAGGGCTGGTCAATTAGAGGGCAGTAGGTTTGTGGAGTGGGCAGTCTTAAAGAGACAGCAGCTAAATCAAAACTTTTCAGTCATAGGCTGAAGTAAGGCTTTTCTAAGACATCAGTGAGAAACGTTTCTTAATGAACATGCACCAATCGATCGGCATCAATTTCCTTAATTTTGGGGAATCAGCGATCGGCAAATCCTTCCATATGAAACCGATATTCTCTGCCAATCCTCTCTACCTCTGCAAAGGCCTAAAAGTGAGCCCATGTAGCTTTTTTGCTCTGCCAGACTGACAGGCCGGCCCACCAGGTCACGTATACACACACTCATGAGTCAGCTGTACAGGTAAAAGTCACCCAGAACATGGTCAATCCAAGCATGTCGTCTGTCCAGAAATATTACACAGTGAAAGAAAAAGAGCAAAGGTTTGCAATTTGTAATCTATGTCAGATTGAAATAAGTCATGGTGGGGCCTCAAATAAAACGTTTAATACAACAAACCTCATACACCATCTCAGAAACCACCACTCTGCTAAGCATGTAGTGTTTTTCACAGGTATTGCTCAATGTTTTTCAATAAAATAAGATTGGAATGTTGAAGGTTTGTGCTGTCAGTTATAAAAAAACTCAGTATTGGCAAGAATCGGTAAAGGCAGGTCAGTCTTTTAGAAGATCGGTGATCGGGCAGAAAATTGTGCTCTGTACACTCCTGTTTCTTAACCAAAAACCAAGGAAGATGCCACAGAGGAGTTGCTGCTCTCACACCTACACACACTGAACCCACTGAGAGGGTCCTGCACTCAAGACAGGGGGGCTCAAGCTGCCCACCCTTTCTGTGTCCAACAGATTCAGCCTCCTTTGGTGCAGAGCAGACAAACTCAGAGGATCTGCACATTTTCTTTGAGCTGATGTGATGTGGATGACGTCACAGGGCCCTGATTGAAGACCTGCAGCGTAATGTTCTGTTTATCACCACTGCATCAGCCTCCTCGTGGCAAAGCAGAAGAGCATTTCATGAAGATGCATGTTCCCCTGCTCGGATGTTTTATCTCTGAACTGTTCCTGAACGGTTTAAACGATATCCTTTTTTCTGGATTACAGCATGCAGTGGAGTGCCACTGTTATGTTTAACAGCATTATATGTATGAAATGCTGCTGGTCTTGTGTGTGGGCTGTTGGATGTCTCATTTGAAGCACAGGAAATTTGAACCTTGTCAAAGTGGACATACTAGTAAATTTTGAGATTATTTGTGAATTGAATCAAAGTGCATTGTACAAATCAATTGTCGGTTGCCCAAGCCAGTGTTAGTCATTAGAGATGCACCAATCTGATCCATGTACGATATCAAAGAGTCACATTAGATAATGGTGACAGAGGTCTGATCCATAAAGCAGATCTATCAACTTAGACTCATGTCCCCCATTGTTTACAACAACCGTGTGTGTGTACAATGAGGAGATAGACGGATGATAAACCTGGGCTGATTAACAGAGCCGATATATGGCATTTTGCATATACTGGCACCAGCCTTTTTTCCATCAATAATTGGCCAATGAGAGGTCAATTTAAAACTTGGTTATTTTGGCTCTAATCCAGCTGCACCTCTCTGTCTGCAGACACGACTCTGTCTCCAGTGTTGTCCCACCCACAGTAGCATCCTCACACAGCACCATGAGCCACGGCATGGGTAACAGCCAATCAGCAGTGAAAGCTGTGCATGCACAGTACTCACACACACACACACAGCAGAGAGGAGAAAAAGTTTTGCTCCAAAGAGATGATTTAAGTTTTGACCTAGCACTGATAATCTCATTTAAAATTTTAAGTTTCATTTTAAGCCCCAGATTATGATCATGCATAATCTAGAAGTGACAATTTTTCATAATCACTTAGAGAGTCTTCACAGCACCTTTGATTAAATTATGCTTAAAGGCTTTAAAAAAATGTATTTTCACTGTTACTGCAAATGAATATTGGCTTCACATTTTGGTTATTGGCCTCCTTGACCACTAATAATCAAATTGGTTTCAGCCCTGAAAAAAACATACAGGTATGTCTGTAGTTCAATGTCAAATATTTTCCTAGAGCCATTGAAGCTGTAAAGCAGATTTTTTTTGCTGAAATCCAGCTCGGTGAGCTGAAGTGGGGGCTATTTTCACATCTGGTATATTCAGTTTGGAGAAAAGTTTGTGATTGTGAAAGCAGTGATTGCACTGGTGCACGAGTAATGAAATGTTACTTGAATAAAGTGGTCAAGGATCAAAGAGTATGAACACACATCCCAAATCAACACCAGTAGGTCAAATATCATGACTGCATGAGGTCACTGGTTAACATTGACTGAAACAAGTTTCAGAGCAGACAGAGACACTGTCGTCACTCAGAGAACCAATGTTTACATAATAAACAGTGCATTTGTTCAGGAACTAGTCACAGAAGTCAGTCACAATCCAATAATCTCTTCCTAAATCTTAGATGATGAACAAGCAAATATATTACACTTATAAAAATTTTCTGGTAGATCTACTTCAGAAAATGAAGGCAACTTTTTACATAATCTTTTAATGTTGCTGATGCAAGATTGCTCCCACAGTCCTCACTCATGATGAGTGATTAAGTTCCCTTTCCAGTTCCAGGAATACCAAATGAAACCGTAAAGATATAAGATCCTCTCTTGTTGTGTGGATGAACTCAAAAAGATTGCCTCACATTACTGAAATTACTCATGTTCTGAAAAAAAAAAATATATACATATATATATATATTCAAAGTCTTGTATTTTGAACAATTTTTTTTTTACTTCAACACTGGATATATCTGTGTGAAGACACAAACTTGATTCTTTATTGTTGATTTCGGGGATTAATTTAAGTTCAATTTACTTCTACCCAAATGTATTTTTTTCAGTGTAGAATGAGAGAAGTTCATGATCATTTAGGAAGTCCTGAAAAGACCTTCAACAGAATGACTTTGCCTTCCTTAACCCCACACACGCACATGCGCACGGCACGCAGACGCGCGCGCGCCTTGTCCCACCTTCTCTGCGTCTCCTCCGAGTGTCCACATTGTTGACTGCGTTATTAAGACACTCACTGAGGGGTTTAGACTCACTTTTCTCTCTTATATTTGTAACTAATGTAAAGAAACAACGTGAACAGTGTTTGGACTCATAAAAGAGCCGCAGCAGATTAAACACAGGGTGGATCTAAAAGTAGAGTAAATGAATATGAGCACACTGTACTGACCCCCCTCCCTCACCCATCTCCCTCACCCTGACGGTAACATGACACATTCAGGCTCAGTGTGTAGAAAATGTCTGGTTCTTACCGTGTCTCTGTCCACAGACCCACAGATGTCCACAGATCTTCTTCTTCTCCTTCGACCACTCCTGCTTTCTCACTCCTGCTTCCAGACTCCTGACTTCTCCTTGCAGCGGGCAGGGTGCGTGAGTGGACGTGTTTATTAGACAGAGAGAGGGGGGGATTGTTCTGGGGCTCTGGATGTCATCCAGCAGAGCTCCTCCTCCGCTTCCTCTGCTGACTTCTGCTCCTGAGAAACGCGTTGTTTACGGGATTTTTCTCCGTCAAAGTTCATCCGTAGGAGCGAAAGAAAGGACGCAGTGTGGCATCCATCCTCGCTGGTTTCCCCCTGAGAAATCTCATCCAGCAAAGAGCTTCAACTCATACTCCTCTGGGTGAGTAGGTCCACGGGCAAACGCGCTTATTCATGGGTTGTGTTTTTGCACAGATGAAGGACGAATTTATGTTTTTATTGAACTCCAGAAAACGCCTTATTAACTCGACCAAACTGCTAACCAGACAAATAACAAACCCCTATCAGTCTGAGGACCTGTGCCAACATTCTTTCATGGTCACAGAAGACTAATTGTTTATCTGACTTCACTGCAGCTTTGAGTTTTTCATCTAAAACTAGCTAGGTAAAAAAATCTTCTGCACACCTCTGTTACCTGGATCTACCTGTTCACATCCTTTCTGAACATTTTATCCTGTGTCTGCACCAATTTATTCTTTTCTGTAGTGGAAACTGGGGACAGTGGCAACATGGGATGGTAACAAAATGTCATTTATGTTGATATTTCTCCAAACAGAATCAAAGCTAGAGTGATGACTCTCACACTGCAAATGCTCAGTTTCATATCTGTTTGAATATTTGACATCTGCATGTAAGGCCTGTGCTTCTAGATTTTTTTTTACTGCCATATGACTACAGCGAATAAACAAAAACTGTAATAGCAATGTAACTTTATTTTGGTGATAATCATTTAATTAACACTGGAATATATTGCATTTCAAGACTGACATATATTTGATTTGTAACATGTAGCGTCCATCCCTGGGCCTGAGTCAGATGCAACATCCGACTTCTTACATTAAAATTGCAAATTGCGGAGAGTGCATTTTCTGTAATCATCTACAGATGGTTTTGACTGTTAAGAGACAGGTTAAAGTTTATTGCATTAAAATTTGGTTTGTCAAATCCAAATCACGTCTGAGTGACGGAGTCAAGTGTAAAAAGTGTTGCAACTGTCCCTGGTCTCCCCTACCTCATCCGTCTGTTTCTATATCCTGTCTGAATCTTGACTTCTGCTTGTTGATCCTGCTCATGGGTTTTACCCAGTACTTCAACTGCACTTAGGTACCCTGCTGAAATTTGCCTGCTCTATGCTAGTCCAGGTTAATGGTTGATTCATCACCATCATCATCATCATAATAATCATCATCATCATCATCATCATTTGCAGAATCGGAAATCCATTTAAAAACAAACAATCAAGAAATATAAAACTACATTTAAAAAAAGAAAAGAAAAAGGCCAAAAACATTTTCAGACAGACAACAAACATCACCAATATTATACAAGACAACTGTACCAATGTCCCCACCACATTAAGAAGAATAAATTACTCAATGCTCATATTTAGAAAGCAATAAATATAGCTGATACTATACTTTTGTGTTTTACTTTTGATTAAAATTAATTATTACATTATAATATATTTAGTGTACAATGCACAGAACAATATCAACCATTTTTTAGGCCAGCAACATGTTTTAAATCTCGACCTTGATGATTTGTGGAGCAGGTTATGCTTCAGATAACAGATTATATGATTATTAAACTGTCATAATTATGCGTCACCACAGATGTATTATTTAACAGGAGCCAGGAGCTAGTGCTGATTTTGTGTGCTGTAATTTCAGATAGAAAAGGGAATGGTGACTGGGAAACATTGCTGTGCAAAAGAGTCTGTCTGTGTTTATATGCTTCCATTTCAGCATCAAGGCTGTAGTTCTGGTCTGGTAGTTTTGAGTGACTCCACAGCCCAGTTACAACATGTGGTATTTCAGAAAGACATAAATAAAAGCAAAAATGAAAAACTTAACCAGGTCATAACTCTGGAGCTGACTGTGGAGGGTGTTTGATGTTTCACTCAACTCAGTGAACACATCCCTCATCTGTTACCTGCGACAAGCAGTGTGTGCATTGTTGATAACTGTATGAAGAACACTGAGTGTGCCCTGTCTTTTCTTTGCCAAACCTTACTGTACCCTGTCTCCACCAGTGTGAACTAGAGCCCCACTGATTAATCGGTGGGGCCGATTATAGATCGTGTTGTTCCTGTTCCTGTGTGACTGTGTCAGGCTTCATGCTGCTCTCTGCCAATGATAAATGCTACTGTTAATTCACAAATCCACCATTACCTAATATAAGACTATAATGCGGTGTTCTAAAGTTGTGTAGGATGCTTTTTTGCGTAATAAACAGCGATAAATGCTCCTATCAATACATGTCCACCCTTCGAATAAAAGACTGGCAACTTTTCACGTTGCTGTGTCATACCCAAAATCATATTTGGGGTATTATAACAATTTGTGTTCATGTGCAGTATATATCCTGTGTAAAATAATGTTCTTATTTCATGTATCAGCAGATATGTGGGATACTGGCTGATATATCGGATATCAGCTTTCTTTTGCAGTATCGGTATTAGCATCGGCCCCAAAAATCCCATATTGTCAGGGCTCTAGTATGAACCAAGTTTTATTTCTCTGTCTATTTCTTGTTCGAGTTGCATGTTTACCTCTTTGTTCACCTTAGCCCATATGGACCAGCGATATCTTGATCCAGAGCTCACCTATTGGATCGTAGTCAATCTAAGATTGTTTTGTTTTTTTTGTTTTGCTGAGTTCACTCAACGTTGATGATAAACTTGATGATAAAATAATAACATGCATTAATGTAGAGCACCAGCCACACTTAGTTTCATTACAGAACACATGTACAACCAGACACAGACAAATCTCCAGGGACATATGGACCAAAAAGGCAAAAGTGTACTCATACTCTGTTACCTCAGCATTTAGACCTCTGTGGCTTACATGTCAGCAGTATGGAGATATTTATGGATTTAAAAGGTTAGACAAGGTGGTTAAATCCCTTGTCCAGTACAGTTTACTGGTCTCTGTGGTAGACCATGCAGGTTTATGTCGTCCAGATGAACCATGGTATGTCCTGCTGTTATGAAACTATATTTCTCACAGTGATTCACTGCAGCAGTGCAGCTTGGTCTGGAACAACATGTGTGATTTAAACTTGATGCAACTGGTATTAGTTTTACAACAGGTGTTTGCCCTGTGTTTTTACACAGACTAGATTTAGTTTAAGAGAATAAGATGAAGAGAGGGTGAAACTGCACACTCTCTGGATTGAGCAGCTGCACTTTCCCCTGTAAGTGTTCAAACCTGAAAAATTGGATCAGGGGTCAAAAGTGCTGAGCTGGACGTTCCCAGCACCCTGTACCTAAATGTGCTTAGTTAAACTTGCATTTCCATATAATGTTCCTGGTTGTGTTTATAGTGTTTGTATCTGTGTGAGTGTTTTCACCTGTATGAGCTCTTCATCTGCTCTCAATCTTTAGCGTACCCTGTCTGCTGCTTTACATACTTGATGTTAACACCTTCACACAGCATTTAGTATCAGCATGTGCCCTGTCGGGGCTTTCCTCACCTTGCCTGTACCTGTTTTTGATTAGTCTGTGTGAAACACCGACATCTGTATCTATCCTTTATTCTTAAAAACCTTAGTAAATCTGTGAGTGACTGACTTAAAGTTTTGTTTGGTTCTCATTGTGGTTGAATGTATCGTCTCTTTATACTCTTGTGACTTAATATCCTCCGTCTACCCCTGTGTGTACTTCCTGGCTTGTTATCTCTTGTATTTGAGCCCTCAAAAATGCTGTTATCAGCACCAAGCAGCAACCCATGGTTAAGAAAACAGTTCTGAAACCTTTGTGGAAGTGTTAAAAACTGCAGCTCTTTTTGACTTTTTTTGTACTCTAACAGCACACACTGCATGAAGGAGGATTTATTGTTACTCTTTGTTTTTGAAGTTATTAAACTTACAAGTTTTGCCCATATGAGGGTGTGGCTAACTAGACATACATGTAGCTGTTAGCAAAGAGGCTAAAGGCCTGACTGTTTTCCTCATCCTGAATGGAATAAGCTTGGGTTGAGTTCAGGATTTCCATTTCTGTCAACAATGGGCTTCAAAACTCTGCTTCAGAAACAGAGGTGTGATGTCACAGAGACCACCCTATCTCTGTATGTCACCTGTTCATACGTTGTTAGTTCATCCCATCTTCACATGTCTGTGTGTTCTACAGCTGACACAGAATTCATCTTCCTCCTGACTCATGCATGCTGTCTTTATAGTGGTCACGGTCTGCATTTCAGCAGTGTCATGTTTGTTGAGGACACGGTGCCTTGTTATCCCCGCCCCGCCCCACCCTCCACCCCCCAGCTCTGTGCTGATTGATAACTGGCTCTGAAGTGAAGGAACATCACATAAAGCAGGATGAGCAACGGTTTCTGGATTCGTTATGGACAAAATGTTCCCCTCAGGTCTGCAGGATCTTGTCGATGCATTTTATCATCAACCTTACACTTTGACACACATATACGCACACGCGCACACACACGCACACACACACACACACACACACACACACACACACACTAACACACACACACACACACACGCACACACACAGATCCTTTCCTCCTCTCCTTCTCTTCCTCCCACATCTGCTTCTTGTCCTGTTGCATTCCTCTCCTTCCTAAGAGGATTCTGACATGTGGTTTTGATTAACTCTCTCTCTCATACAAATACACACATGCATACACATAGATACACACACATACACACACACACACACACACACACACACAGTCTGTTCCCCTTCTCACTCTCTCACTACCCGTTTTTACTCATTGCACAATCCATCCCTCTCCCCCTGCCTCCCTCTCTAAACAGAAACACACATGATTGCACAAAAACAACCCACACGCTTAGTTTGAAAGGGTTCCCACTGTCCTCAGTCCGCTGTGGGATCACATGCTGTGTCTCTGTTGCTCCATTTGGACTCTATCTCTCTCTCTACCTCTATCACTCTTTTCTTCTTCTTCAGTCAAACTGTGTGTTGGAGCCTGTTGTGTCTGTCTGTCTCACGCAGCGTAGTGCAACAAACTGTTCAGAGTCTTAATGTAGTGAAGCTCTTCATCAGGTGAACTGGGAGGCACGTGCTGAACTTTTCTATCAGGGTTTGACCACAGGAGGCTTCATGATGGTCAATATCACAAAGTCTAAATTCCGCGCTGTACTAACTTCAACACCCAGTGAGAACTTCTGGATTTCATCATTTAGACTCAAACTGGGAGAAATCATAAACTCTAAAAGACCACTTCACTGTTAGAGACAGTTACAGCTGAGTTTGTTTTGTCAACAAAAGAAGTCATGGGTGCAATGATTTATTAAGATACACAAGGGGGTTAAACACCAAAAACACAAACTTGTTTTCATTGAACCACTCCCAGCTTCCTGTGAAACTAGTGAATGGATGAAGACAAGAACAAATAATCAGAAAGATATTAAGGCATCATTTACATGACCTTTACCAGTGTTTCAGCCGGCGCAGCCATATTGGAATTGGGATAGGGAATTGTTGCTGCTTAGTTTACACAGAAATGCTGAGACACTTCAAACGCTGTAGTACGCATGTCAGGCCTGAAGATGGCGACATAACCGTAAGAGCCGTATGACAACACACGAACATGAAGAAGAGGTGAACAGGTCATCTGGATCATCTTTATAATAAAAACTTCTTCTCTAATTGCAGAAATAGTGCAATAATTTCACATTTTGTTTGAAGACAGTCAGTAGATTTAGCAGCGCCGATATGAAACAGTACGTCCTTGTTGTTGTTGTTGTTGTGTTCATGCATGGGCGCAGTGGAGGTTTAATGTGCACATGCAGAGCTGAGCTTGACGTCAGCATTCCACCCAAAAACACAGACTTTGCGTTAACACCATAGACTGTATAAGGAGTGGACGTGGTCGGCTGAAACTGAAGCCTCCAGCAGATGCCCTGCCCCCTGGTGTCTGGCTGCAGTATAGGTCATAAGCCCCGCCTCCCAATGTATTCCAGATATGAGCCGGGAAAACTTTAAAAAATTACGATACCTGGTACAAATGTTTCTCTCATCTTTACGCTAAGGTAGTATGACGATGTCATCTGGCTGCATGGTGTTCAGGTGTTTTTTTTCTGAGAAGTTAGTTTCTCATAAGTTATTGGACGTTAAAAACTGCGATATAAGTTTCATTTTATGATAGTTGACAGCTGCCGTTCATGAGTAGTTTTTATCGGGGATATAAGAAACTTCAGGAAAGAGCCAAAAGGAGACTAAACCTTCTGAAGAAGAAGAAATAAATATTTTTATTTCTCTTTTTGACTTGGCTCCACCGGAAATTTTCTACTGTGCAGACTCTGGCTGCACAATGGCGGCTAGAGAAATGGGGTTTTTTGGCTTCAAAATCGTAGAACGGTGACAGGCGGAGCCACGCTGTCCATTCTATATACAGTCGATGGTTAACACAGACACGCTGGAAGTGGCGTTTAAGAAAAATTCCACTTCGAAGGGCATTTTCAGAAGTTTGTGTTTTAGGTCGACTAAAATGCCGTTCCTGTGTAAACAGGAGGCTGAAATGCGGCAATACTTTTGCGTTGCACCCCTAAAACCATTGTTGTGTAAACAAGGCCTTAGTCTACTATTACTACTACTTTGGTTACTACTACTATTACTATTACGGCTACTGTTATCACTACCTCTCTTAATACTACTACTACTACATCATCTGTGTAAATTTACAGACCATCAAATGTAAAGCTTACATTTTTATATGTAAACCAGAAACTCTCCAAAACCAAAGACAAGCACAATGAGTCTGAGACCTAAGTAATACCAGATTAACTATGTCCAGACAGAGAACTGCTCCAAATCTGTCAGAATAATAATTATAATATTTATTTTAGGATTAATAATTAGCATGATTAATAGCTTGACAAAAAAGCGTAGTGTTACTTGGAACATGAAATCAGTTTCTGCTAATCATAATTTAAAGGGACTGTGAGGACTTTCTGAGTGATCTTTGAAAAGTCACATGTCCAAATATACACCTGTTCGTAATCCATATTTTCAGATTAGATTATCAGTGCTGAAATAGGTTATGTCTAAATGCTAATTCACAGCTTCCCAATCATATATGTTGAAGTCTCCATGACAACACCACACCGGCTGACAATGTTCAGCAGAGAGGAGAGATCCGTGTGTTTCTCTACCAAAAACTGTTCCTGTGATTCTGTTGTTAAGCTGGAAACAGGAGCTGGACTGGCTGACAGAAAAGGGACAGAAGAGCAGAAAAAAGCTAAATGGGAGAGTGTCAGAGCATGGGCTAAAGGCTAAAATACAAGGTAGATACTAAAACATGAGCTAAAGCTAAAACAGGGGCTGAGCAATTTGTGATATTGTTCATTCCAACCCACATGCAGCAGTTATTCTGCAGTGATCTGTTTAAACCTGAGAGTCTATCAACAAAACGAAGAATGACATTGCGTTTGCTCTTCTTAGTAAGGTTGGAGTTGATGAGCACTGGCAGGACATAACCAGGATTCACGAATGTTACACGGTACTGATTCGTCTCAGAGCACTGAGCTGTTAGTAGCACTAAATTTAGCCGGCTACTAAAGTACAGTACAAACTTACTAAGTTTGCTTATCACGTTTCAAACAACAGTGTTACACAACTGTTGATAAGGACATTACCTTGTTGTGTTGTATTCATTAAAAAGTTAAAAAAGAAAAGTAGAGTTAAAAAGATCATCTTTACTTTCACTTTCAAAATAAATATGTCATGATAGTTTGCATGAGTTCTTTGGCCAAAGAGATTCTCCTCACACTTGCCTCAGATGCACTCTTATCACTTACTCTCCATGTTGAGTCCTTAGTGTCGTATTTGGTTATAACCTCAGCCCCAAAACAACTTTTTTATAAAGCACGCAAATTTAAAACTGGATTCAGACTTTCATCAGTTCTGACTTGTTTACAGTCAAACCAGGTTTACTGAGGCTGATTCACAAACTCATTCAAGAACTCACAGCCATAGACAGCTCTTGTGTTTCAGTGAAAGGTGTGACCTTGTTAAGTGATGACTGCTAGTCCACAATCACTGACACATTCAGCCTGTGTTGTCATTGTCACTCTGAACTTAAAAACACTGGTGGTTCTGTAACGGTTGTGATCTATTTAGAAATCAGTAGAACTTGAGCCCTTGGTGTAGAACTGAGTCTGACAATTGACCCTGAAAAGCAACAACTCGACGTTTTGATGCTGTTTACATTTTAAACTGTAAACAGTGTAAACTGGTCTGAATGTATGGAGCTAAACACTGCTTACTTTGCTTATGTGAGCAAAACTTTATGGTGGAAGAGAGAGTCTGCTTTTCACTGGGGAATTACATGATGTGAACTCTCATGCTCATCTTACTGTCAAAGAAATAACGTGATAGCAAGCTCAATTTGAGAGTAATGTGTTGGTGGACATCAGAAGCATAACATTGACCAAGAGCCTGTTAATGATCAGGTTCCTATTCAGTGGTTTTACCTTAAACTACTTTTATTGAATCAAATGTGGGCAAACCAGGAGGAGGGTTTAGAGAGACTGTAAGGACTTTCTTAGTGATTTTGAAAAAGTCTCATATCCAGATACATGCCCGGTCATAATCCCCAATTTTAATAAGATCATCAGTATTTAATACTACGGGTCATTTCTAATCAATAATTTAAAGCTTCCCAATCCAAACTGAAAGAGTCAGACTGGACCGGATTGATCAATGACACGCTGAAGTCTCTATGATAAAACCACACCATGATGAAATTTAACAGTGAGAATATAGTTGATCGATGTTATTCTCCGCTGAAAACAATTTCTGTGATTTACTGAGTGGAATGCATGGAAACAGAAGCTGGGCTGTCTGGCACAAAAAGGACAGGAGAGCAGAGGAGAGACAAACAGGAGAGTGAAAGAGCATGAGTCAAAGGCTAAAACACAAGCTAGAGGCTAAAATAGGGGCTTCAAGCAAACAGGGTTCATCCTGGAATGTGTTAAAGAAGCTGTTTGCTTTTCTCGAGCAAAATCCCTGTTTGTAAGCTTGTCCAGTGTGTTCCCTTGAGGTATTAAAAATTGTTTGATGGTAAGGAAAACTTGTTTTCTGCACAGATTTCTGCTTCCTTAGCCATTCTAAAAATCAGCATCTTCTAACACAATGGTTGGAAGGAGCAGCATGTGATGACTATTTTAAAACTTTGCGATAAATGAGACTTATGGGGCTGCACAAATAGAGAAATTCATCACATAGGCTTTAGTCTTCACATTAATCCTAATCCAGAGTCATGTGGTCATGCTTTGAATCTGGTCTGTGTTTCTGTTCCAGTTGGACTCTCGGTCTTTCAGCACCATGTCCTCTGAGGGGGCGGGGCCAGCAGGCGGACCCAAGTTACAGCGCCTTCTTGCCTGGTTTGACCCTGAGACAGCCGCGGTGAGAGGGAGACACAGTTAACAGAAAGTCTTTGTGTGAGTTTTCTACCAAATTTGTTTAATCTGCTGTGTGTGTGTGTGTGTGTGTGTGTGTGTGTGTGTGTGTGTGTGTGTGTGTGTGTGTGTGTGTGTGTGTGTGTGTGTGTACATGCAGGTGGTCACCATCCTTTTGGGACTCTTCCAGGTGCTGTTGTCAGTCCCTGTGGTTTATGCCAGCAGTTATTCGCCCTCTCTCTTCGTCCTGCCACTCGTCATCGGAGTGTTTGTACGTATCTGTTTCCACTTCATTATTTTCTCTGAGCCTTATATTCAGACTACTTACTGGAAAAACATGAAAATTAAAAGAAGGGAAACACGCTGTTTGTGATGTTTAACTTCATTATGACTCCACTGGAAAACCCTGACTTTATAGCTTTTTGCTGAATAGCTCCCCCTGCTGGTAAATGGAGCTCACAGGTGATACCAGTTGTCAGTTTCCATGCTTGTGTCAGAAGTCGCATATTTCATGATGCTGGTTCTGGGATGTCAGGCTGCTGGATGAGTATTTAACCGCCACTGTTCAGCTGATATGTAATTTTTGAACGAAACAAGGTGTTTTACCCGGTTCGTACACAGATCAAATTATTCCGTCCTGACTCAGCTGCAGTGAGGAAAGAGTGAAGACTTAAAAACACTACTGTAAAGCAGCAAACATTCACATATACAGAAGTAAACAAATTTATTAGACCATCTGTCATAAAAAATGGGAAAACCACCCAACATCAAAAAGAGCTTCACTCCAGACTCTGTCTTTCTCAGCCAGTTACGCTTCACCATTTCGGACAATAGTGAGGAATTTTAACCTGAATTTGTTTGTGTTTTGTTTTTGTTAATTTTTTTTTCTTTTTGAGCAAGCACACTGATAATATCAAAGATGACAGAATATTAATCAAGATGAATATTCAACCAACTAAAACACATGTTTCAGTTCTGGAATGAAATAAAATACATATAATGCACCAACCAAAATAATGATGAGCTCTCTATTTTTTCACCTCTTTTATAAAGCCGCTAATTATGACATATTTAAATATGTATATGTGTGTGTGTGTGTGTGTGTGTAGATAGTTGCAGGAGGATCAGTAACTGTAGCCAATGAAAGGAACCCAAGTCGACTGCTGGTACGTACACAAGTCAAGTTTGTGTTCAGTTTAAGTTTATGAATTTATTTTATAATGAGTGTTATGTCCGGATCTTTTTGGTCATTGTTTTATGTTTGTTTTCACAATTTTAAATAACATACGTACTAGAAAATATACTCAGACCACTAAGTGCATTATTGTCTTTTTTGGGAACTGAAAGTAAACAGTTCATAAGATACACTGCCTGGCCAAAAAAAAGTCACCACCAAAAAAGGGGTCACACACTCTAATATTTCTTTGGACAGCCTTTAGCTTTGATTACGGCACGCATTTGCTGTGGCATTGTTTCGATAAGCGTCTGCAATGTCACAAGATTTATTTCCATCCAGTGTTGCATTAATTTTTCACCAAGATCTTGCATTGATGATGGAGAGTCTGACCACTGCACAAAGCCTTCTCCAGCACATCCTAAAGATTCTCAATGGGGTTAAGGTCTGGACTCTGTGGGGGCCAATCCATGTGTGAAAATGATGTCTCATGCTCCCTGAACCACTCTTTCACAATTTGAGCCCAATGAATCCTGGCATTGTCATCTTGGAATATGCCCGTGCCATCAGGGCAGGAAAAATCCATTGATGGAATAACCTGGTCATTCAGTATATTCAGGTAGTCAGCTGACCTCATTCTTTGAGCACATACTGTTGCTGAACCTGAGCAACTGCAGCAACCCCAGATCATAGCACTGCCCCCACAGGCTTGTACAGTAGGCACGAGGCATGATGGGTGCATCACTTCACCTGCCTCTCTTCTTACCCCGATGCGCCCATCACTCTGGAACAGGGTAAATCTGGACTCATCAGACCACATGACCTTCTTCCATTGCTCCAGAGTCCAATTTTTATGCTCCCGAGCAAATTGAAGCCTTTTTTTCTGGTTAGCCTCACTGATTAGTGGTTTTCTTAAGGCTACACAGCTGTTCAGTCCCAATCCCTTGAGTTCCCTTTGCATTGTGCGTGTGGAAATGTTCTTACTTTCACTTTTAAACATAGCCCTGAGTTCTACTGTTGTTTTTCTTCCATTTGATCTCACCACACGTTTAAGTGATCGCCGATCACCATCATTCAGGATTTTTTTCCGGCCACATTTCTTCCTGGAAGACGATGGGTCCCCACTATCCTTCCAGTTTTTAATAATGCATTGGACAGTTCTTAACCCAATTTTAGTAGTTTCTGCATCAATCTCCTTAGATGTTTTCTCTGCTTGATGCCAATGATTTGACCCTTCTCAAACAGACGAACATCTTTTCCACAACCACGGGATGTGTCTTTCCACATGGTTGTTTAGGAAATGAGAAGCAACTCACCAAATAACTTGTTGCCAGCTGAAAGATAATCGCCCATGTAGTAATTATCCAATAGGAGGCTCGTACCTATTTGCCTAGTTAAATCCATGCGGCGACTTTTTTTTTGGCCAGGCAGTGTACAAACTAAGGTTTACTTCAAACAGACATTTCCTGACCTGTAAATAAAAAAAGCACCTTTGCTTGTGGTTACCTACAGTCTGTTTTGAATTGTTTCTCAGTTTTGTTGTGTTCAGATGTCAATCTTGATCTTTTTACAGCTTCAAGGCTGCGCGTTGAGTAACATAGTTGGCCTGCTGGGGGCAATAGTGGCCCTGGGCCTGTACTGCTACAACCTGACTAGAGCGACAAACACAGTGGAGTGTCCCGTCAGAAGCTATGACTCACACTACGGGAGCTCTTATGCCAAATGTCCTGCAGAATTGCTGATGGTAAGAGAGCTGTTTCCTGACTTCCTCCTGAGAAACCTCAGACAGCATGAATAGAGAAGTAAATATGGATGAGAATCCCTGCCATCAGCTTTTTGATTTCAAAAGCCCGATTGCTGATAAAGTTCAAGATTTCAAGAATTTTATCTCTGAAAATGTTTACACTGCATCACCAGCAACAGCTGTTTGTGTGTCTGTACATGTGCACGGTAATAACTCTAATAAAGTAAAAACAGTAACAGTGTATTGTCTCTGTTTTTTACCTGTTTAACAAAACTCACAAAAATCCACTGTATACATTTTCAGCAATGAAATTCAAGGGCTTTTTAAAATCAAAATCTGATGGCAGAGATTCTCTTCCACAGTGGAAGAATCCTAAGTCAAAACTGCTGTCTTGTACTGGTGACATCAACACATGACATGTTGACTTGGTTGAAGCTGACAGACTTGGGGTTGGCAAAGCTCAATGACTCCTCAGTGAAACTATAAGATCAGAAACATGGTTTAAGTGATTTTAATCTTCATGTTGTTGTTAATCAGTCTGTCCCATCTGAAAGATGCTGACTTTGGCATTGACCACAGGTAGCTGGGTATTCTAAAAAATGCCCCCCCTTCATGTGTACTTGAAAATACTTTCACCTACATCTAATCATTCACAAAAAATAAAATAAAATAAAATTATCCATTTGTAACTGGACAAATCTGTGGATAAGTGTGGCTCCAAGCACGCCAGACCCACAGGTGACAGTGTTTTTTCAGATGTGAAACCTGTGCCAGTCAATTTGAGTGAGCCCCCGTCATTCTGTCTTTTCTGTAAGAGATTTAAACACGGTGCTGGGATCTTTTGTTTGGATCAGTAAAGATGTTTGCTCTTTAACATAAATAGTAAGAGGCACCTGACGAAACACTTAAGGAAGAAGTGTTTACATCAATGTTAAAACGCATATATGTGACATTTTTTTAAACTTTTTTGTCACAAGCTGTGACATCTGAGACCCAAAAACTCAGTTTCCAAGCAAAACCATAAAACCATGAAAACAGAGTTTTCTAGAATCTTAACTTCAGCTGAAGTTTTCCTAAAGAGTGTTTCATAATAAATGGTACAGGAAGTGTTTTGAAAATAACTAAGACCTTTAGTCTGGGGCTGCTCTGTGTGTCAAGTGTCCTGGAACAACACAAACAAAGGCTGGTTGGTTGATTGATTTGTTGATTGATTGATTAGTTGGTTAATTTCTGCAGTATTTTGATTTCTATGATGTGCTGTTCACCTGCAGGCTCACTGGTGGACTCTGATCCTTCTGCTGCTCATCTACGATATAGGAGCCGTGTTGATGCACAGTGTCCTGTCTTTGTCTGCACTCAGAACCCTGAAAGCAGTCTGACACACACACACACACACACACACACACACACACACACACACACTCTTCTTCAACTTCTCCTATCATGGACCATCTAAAGCTGTTTTCAAACACCTCTTGTCTCTGTTTATTTGATTGGGTGACACTGACAGCAGTATTATGAATGAACATGGCAGAAGCTGTGTTGTTTAGTGACATCTAGTGGTGAAGTTGTTGGTTGCATTTAGCTGCTCTTCTCACCAGCATGCAGCAGAACTCAGCCTTTAAAACAAACAGAAACCTTGCATGTTAAAAATATAAAGCCAGCACAGACTCTAGAAATTACAGTTTCTCAAATGTTTCTCAAAGACTGTCTCTAAAAACCAACCCATCTCTACAGAGCCCGTGTTAAGATACAAGACTTAAAAGCTGAAACAAACTGGTGTGCACCCTCGGTCTCAGCTCATTTCATCATTCAGAATAACTGCACCGGCTGCATTTTTGAACTTACTTTGTTAATGGCTATTTCCCTGTGACTTGGCAGCAAAATGCAGAAATGTCCAGACTCTAGATTTACAGGAGTGGATCAAATGCTGCCCTCACAGATGAGAAACCAGTGAACCTGAAGGGTCTCAGGTGCTGAGCTTTCCTTCAGTCTGATAAAACAATTTCTCAGTTGCTATCACACACATAAACTTAAAAGGAAGAATGCTGGGTAACTAGATCACAGCGACTGATGAGTTTAAGGACATGAATAGACACAAGCGCAGGGTGTTCAGCTTCAATTCTAAATATGGTCACAACAAAATAAGCAAGTCTATAATTCAGTGGTGTGTACAGAGGGGAGGGGTGGGCAGCAGTGCCCCCACCCCTACTTCATTCCTCATGGCCCAGTTGTTCAAAAACACACTGTTAAGTGCCCTTTTGGAGACAAAGTGTGTGCTTAACCCTGTAAAGCCCAACCTATCAAAAAGTAGTCAGAAAATTCCAATTTTTGGAACTGAGATGTTTATTAACCCTTTAAACAAAATCCATGAGAAAAAAAATGATATTTTTCTTGTATCACATTTGCGTACTATTTTTTAAATGTTTTTTTTAGTAAAATGTGCATTTGTTTCATGCAGAAAACAATTTAAAAAAAAACATTCGATGTTATTCTTGCTTCAACTTCTTGAAAATCAAGCAACGTTTTCCCTGAAAATATGTGAGTGGATGATTTCATGAGAGCAGACGTTTTGAAAAGGGCCAAATACAACATCAGCTGACTGTAGTGATACAACAATCCTTGAGGTGTTAGAATATGTTTTTAAAAATGTTTCTAACAGGTTTTTAAAGAAAGTATTTATCATTTTGACGAGATAGAGGTCTTTAAACTTATGCATCAAATATGATACGTTTGGCTTTATAGGGTTAAGTGGTCTCCCACTTAAGGGAGTATAAACAAAAGCAGGAGTATCTTACTGGTTAGCAAACCACACTGATCTTCTCCTTTGGTGAAAACATGACAACTACACTCCCGGGAACAAAACACAGGCAAAAGTGCCTTCTTGGAAGTTAAAATGTACCCAAGTGCCCTCTTTGGAGCCAAAACATGCACTAAAGTTCTCTCCTTGGTGCCAGAATTGTGCTTAAGTGCCGTCTCTATTGCCAAAACATATGCTTTAATGCCCTCCTGGTTCATAAACCACTATCTGCCCCTATCTTGAAACATGTGAAACTGTCTTCTTGGGAGCCAAAACATATGCTGTATGTGCCTTCTTTGCTTTTGTCCCTGCCCTTCAAAATGTCTGTGCACACCACTGCTGTTATTTATCCACTCCATCCTGGACTCCTGTAGAACAGCTGTGATGCAACTTCCTGACCTTGCTCTAAACTGTTAGAAGCTCTATAGTTTAATTTTCAGATGAAAAAGTTTTTCAATGTGGTAAAAAATTCCTGAATATCTTGTTCTACTGCTAATGGTGGACAATTTTCCTAAATGTGACCAACTAGTTCTTTTACTAGACATAAAAATATAAACTCAAAAAACTAACTCTTGGGTTTATTAAAGTATTGGTGGCTTTAACCACAAAAATTCATCTCACAAGTTGGCTTTGTTTTCATGCTGATGGTCCATGAAACATGAGATAACTCTGTAAATAATGTTGTTGTTGTGTTATGATTAGTATGAATGTGTGGTCGTCTCAGCATAAAGCTGCTGAATAATGAGCAGTGAAACAGTTAATGTTGGTGTGTTTAATGTAAACAGAAAGTTTGTTCACTGATGGTTTCTAGACTTTGAAATACCTGTCATCAAGTGCTTTCATCAAATAAAGATTGTTTTCGAGTTCAGTTTTTGTGAACATTTATGTTGCTAAATAAACCATTTCCATTAAAAACATTATTTCCATTTATTGCCTATTTTACTTATCAAATGTGTGAAACAAACTGAAGTTGCTCCTATATACTTTAGGGTGTGTTTTATTTTCCCCTGTGGTGAAATTTCCCTGCTGAATTATGTGTCAAAGAGTCTTAAACCTGCATTTGGCCGTAAAGTTTTCTGTTTACAGAGACACTGTGGCTCCAGTCTGGGTTGGATCAGATATTCAGGTTCCGCTCTCCTTGAAGTGTCTAGACTGTTGTTGCCTGCATTACATTGACTAACTAAGCTTTGCTGAACCTATTGGCCTATTACATAGACAGAGCAATCTCAATCATGATAAATACTGAACGCAGAGTGGCCTGTTAGAGTTGACTCTGCATTACACTCATCAATTGTATCAAGTGTGTCTGTCGTTCCTCATCAGCTGAGCTACATAATCTATATCAAAGTTTGCCTCCTGAGTCTCCTGAGTTTTCTTCAGCAAGTGATCAAGCTTTTATGAACTTTCCTCAAGACCCTCTGTTACCTTTCAGTGCTTCTGATTCTGGCTGGTCAGTCAGAGGTTTGAAGAGAAAATAGTCTTTATAAAACCTGTCTGTACTCTCAGTGCTGTCACTCACTTACTTATTTCTGGAGAGGAATTATGAAGCCCCCAAAGACAGTGGTGCCATATTAGTAATGCTGCCTTCACAAACCTTCAGTCCATCTGTTTCAAGAGGAAAACTCATCAAATTCACACTAAACTACAATAAGTCATTTAATCAGTCCGTACGGTTATAATGTAATAAATTAAGAAATAAGCTTCTCATAGTTTCATGTGGTGTCATACAGCACTGGGGCCATTTATACCCTACATACAAAGCAATAATAGAGCCACCTGAGAGGGAAAATGCATTTTAATTCTTTCTTATTATCTACAACACACCTCTTCCATTTCCAATCTTATTCTTTTAATCTCTGTATTAATCTATTATTCATTTCTTGTCATGAATTTGTGACTTCCCTCTGGAAACCCCAGTTTCTGTTTATCCTTAATGTGTTAATAAATAATCCCATGTCACAGCTAGGAGTTCCAACTACAGTAAATTAAAAAGACCAGAATAGACTTTTTCACTGACATACAAAACTCAAGTTGTTTTACAGCTTCAATGAACATGATTAAAATACATTAAAAAAAATAAATAAGCCCTTATTATAGTAATAGTTTGAGTAACGTCAAACAACAATCCTGTTATTTTCACCACCTGTAGTTTCAGTGTAGGGCATGCTAGTAAAGTAAACACCAAGTAAATTACCATCATGTGATCCAGAAAAGTTTTCATCATCTATATTGTTAATCCTACTGAGTCTCTCTGGCCTGGAGTAGGTTTGTGGATAATGTGGAATTTCAAAAATTTATTACTACAATGATGCAAAAACAGTACGGCCCTTCAGCAAATGGTTTCTCTGTTTCTGTCATTAAAGTACAACCAAGGTCTAGAGATGCACTATTACCAGTGTTGGTATTCAGTTTCAATGCTGATTCCACGTTGGAGTACTCATACTCGTACTCATAAAAGTATGCTGAATACTATGAAAACAAATACCAATACAAGCAAACTGGCTTGTCAGTGGTGCCCAGGTAAAGGACTGTTGACTGTTTAAATGTCATCAACATGTGCAGGTGCATCATGGACTTCATTTGTTAAAGTTATGGATAGACCGATGATTTAGATGATTTAGAAATAATCTATTTTGGCGCCTATAATCTCATTTTAAGGTGTTGATTACAACCAAGCATTTATCCAATGATGAGACTTTTTCAAGATTAATTAGAAAGTCCTCACCGTCCCTTTAATGAACTTATGCTTGAAAGCATTTAAACAAAGTTAAGAGTTGGAGTTTATAATATTCAAAATGTTGGTGCCAGTGTTTTCATTTTTACTGTAAATGAATATTGGCTCGAAATATCGGTTATCGGCCTCCTTGACTACTTATAGTTGGTGTTGATATCGGCCCTGAAAAAACTATATCGATCTATTTCTAGTTAAAATGAAAGAGTGAGGAAATAAATGATATTTTTAAAGTCACATTACAACGGTGTTGATGTTATTAAGTGTTCAGACCAGTAGTCTGTATTGGTGAGTACTCAGATGTAAGTATTTGTACTTGTACTTGGTTTGATAAAAAGTGGTATCAGTACATCCCTGCCAAGGTCCTGTTCTCATCTTGTCTTAACGTGCAAAGCTTTTTTCCCTGTTAATGCTAGACCTTTACAGTTTTATAGGTAGCACCAACCATATTATGATCTCCTCAAACTGAAACAGCAGTTATCTAGTTCTGATGTCCTACACAAGCTGACTTGCTCCTCTTCAACAACTGTTGGCACCATTGATGTCAGGTGAATTCACAAAAACAAAACAAAACAGAAAAAAAACTTAATGTGTCACTATCTACACTGCCACCCTCACAACAATACTGACTGATCATGACTCACTGAAGCTAAGCTGAGCTGACTCAGTCCTTAGGTGCTGTGTGAACCTGCTTTGAAACTGAACACAGGTCCTTTATCAGGGTACCTGCAGGTTTTGGCAAGTCAAATTTAAGACTTTTTAAGACCTTTTTAATGCCGCTTTAAGTTAAATTTGAGACCAAAAACATAAATATGGTTGATGGTTTGGGGGTCCTGCTGCATTACAACAAAATCATAGCATGTGTCACTTAATAAGACCCATTCAAGTTTACTTTATGACTGTGTATTGAACATTAAGTTGCTCATTGGTTAATATCTGTATGTAAAAGTGCCAACAGTGGCCCGTCATAGACTGGGATGTAGATAAATATATCAGCAGCCTGTGAGACAGTTTTCACTCTAAATCTCCTTTGCAAAAAAGTCCCTAAAATAAAAATTAATAAAAAATAAAGCCTTAAAAAATCCTTTGTAAGGCCTTAGTTTTAAATACATGAATGTTAGACTTTTTAAGACTTTTTAAGGATGTGTAGGAACCCTGTTTATTTTGTCCGGCTACTCAGAGAAACATCTGTAGGCTCAGAAACATGTTTAGCTGTTAGCAGCAGGACTGTCAGTTAAAGATAGAACATAACTGTCACACACTGACTGTCAGAGCCTGTTCACAGCCGCCACATACTGACACCCGGAGATGGTACACAGGCGTCACTTACTGGCAGCCATAGATGGTACAGAACCGTCACAGACTGACAGTCGAGGAAGGAACGTAAGCGTCACGTGGGGGTTCCCCTTACATCAGCTGAGACAGGACTGAACCACTGCTCCACTGTGGAGGGGACGGCACCAGGAAACGATACCACATAGACTAGTTTCTGATATAACATTTAATGCAAAATTGAGAGTTTTTAATAAAAACACATGAAATTATGAGTTTATCACAGTTTGGCGCTGTTACGTCTGAAGAGCTTAGTTTGGTCTCATCGCCCCTTCAAACCACACGACGTGGATTCTTCCTAAAATGGCGGCTGTTCCTGACAGTGTAGAGTGAAACTTTGATATTTTTAGACAGAATTTAGTCATTTTCTCACACGTCAGACTGTTTTTAGACACGGTTTAACCATTCTGCCAAATGTTTGGCTGTTTATAGATATAATTCAGTGATTCCCCCAACACGTTTGGCTGTTTATAGATAGAATTTGGTCATTTTCTCACGCGTTTGTCTTATTATAGGTAGAATTGAGTCTTTTCTCTTAGGTTCGGCCGCTGCACTTTATCAGTAGTAACAGTCGTCATTCTAAGACTGTAGGGACGTTAATCATTAACCACCGGGACCGTTTGGACTCATTGTACGCTCGGTTTTTTGGTCGCCTGATCGCTGGGCTTCCCTCGAAGTTGACGGAAGCTGAGTGCCTGACATTGCTCTCATACCGACTGTTGTTGTCACCGGATTGTTAAAACGCGGAACCGTCAGGTGAAGCTGGACGGCGGCCGAACAGTGAGCTAGCTAATCGGTGAAAGTCTGTGGATCAAAGGAGTCGGTGGTCTTCGGTTGATCCGGATCCAGCCGGTGCGGGTCTGAGGAGGTGTCAGCTGTCAGAAATAAATCTCAGGTGTTGGATGTCACCTGCAGTCAGAGTCAGCCTCAGTCTGGTTTGCTAGCATCGTGTAAGTATCACCGTTCTTCACTGTTTGAATGCTTCAATACGCGTGTGTTTGTGTGTGTGTGTGACAGAGAGAGAGAGAGCGGGAGTGTGTTTGTGTGTGTATGTGTGTGTGTGCTCACTGTTGTGTATGTGTGGCCTGCAGTCCCCCACATAGACAGTATACAGTCATCATAACACGGAGTATGTGATCTCTGTTAGCCAGCAGTCAGCCAGCAGGGCAGGGGCGTGTCTACGGGGTGTGTGGGCTCCAGTCACATCTGCCTGACAAACTATGACTGGCTGCTGGATATCAGCTCAAATAAGCTGCTTGGGCTGTGTTGTTGCTTCCAGCATTGGCACCACACCAGAGTTTGAACAATGTCAGTAAAGATTAATCAGTGATGATACCCGTTTGGAAACTATGGCAACAAAAAATAGAACTGTTGGCACCAACTATCATCTTTGAACTACACATGGTGCAGCTATGTAAGAGGTCACTGATCACATCTCAACTTTTCTGCTGGAGCTTTGGTGTAAAAGCATCAAGAAAGAATATTTTTTTCTGAACTATTTAGTAGTTATTTTTGGCTTTTTCCAAAATCAGTCACTGCTCATTGGTGTTAAGCTCCCTGCTAACAGTCTGCATGTCAGGAGTAATAACAGACACAGAGTGACCTGGTAACACCTCTGTCTCTCTTCTCTATTTCTATGTACCATAGAGCTTAACAAAAGGATTTGGTTATAAATTAAATATGAGGGACTCTCACACAACAGATGCCAAGAGGTGTGACATAAGCAGCAATCCATCAAAAAATCCTTCTGTGTCCTGTTTGTCTGTAAGGCATTGTTGACATATTCATCAGTAGTTGCTTTCAAATAACCAGAAAATCTTTTATTTTAATTTCATCACTTTGTGTTCTTTAGTACCCATTGCGTTATTCACTCTCTCTCTCTGCCAATCAACTACCACCGCTCTCTCTCCCTGTATCTTGTTGAAACTTCGGATTGAAACATCACTCAGGGAGTTGGTATGTTTTTGGTACTTATCTACGGTGGCCGGGAAGGGCAAAACAAAATTACAAATTGTGAAACACTCTTACAATGGTTAAGACAAATTTACATTTTAGAAAACAATTTTACATCCACTAAACAAAATTAAATTGCCATAACACATTTACAAGTCCTGAAACAACCTTTTGGAAAACAAATTAACAAGACGTGAAACACTTTTACAAACGCTGAAACAAATTTACAAGTGGCGAAACACTTTTACAAGCTCAAGCATTAACCGGAAAGGGAATGCACCAACTCCCGGGATGAACCGGATGTGATAACGGGGAGTGGCAAATAGGCCAATAGTGTTTGTTGGAGGTCATCCAAGATGGACAGCGATCAGGTGAAGTTTTGTCCGTTCTGTGGACAGCATATTATGCGCTTAACGCGGTTTTGTTTTTCGTGTGGTCGGTCTTTGGAGTTTTTAAATACCCTGGACGCCATCCATCTTGGGTGACTGCCGCTCCCCGTTATCACATCCGGTTCATCCTGGGAGTTGGTACATTCCCTTTCCGATTAATGCTTGAGCTTGTAAAAGTGTTTCGCCACTTGTAAATTTGTTTCAGGGTTTGTAAAAGTGTTTCACGTCTTGTTAATTTGTTTTCCGAAAGGTAAATTTGTTTCAGAACTTGTAAATGTGTTATGGTAATTTAATTTTTGTATAGTGAATGTAATTTTTTTTTCTAAAATGTAAATTTGTCTCAACCATTGTAAAAGTGTTTCACAATTTGTAATTTTGTTCTGCCCTTCCCGGCCACCGTACTTATCAGTGCTATTTAACTGTAAAATAACTGAATGATTAGGTTTATAGTTTGTCATTAAAAAGTATTACGTAAAAAACATTGTCAGCTTTACTGACAGTTGACAGCTCTTTATTAGCATTTTCCACATTTTTATGTGTTGGTATTTTAGAAAAGTCCATAAAAAACTAAACTGTAAAAAACACATTTGTAGGCACCGGAAGGCAAGTTTGTAAATAAACGTAACTTTAACAGTGCAGACAAGTTTTCTCAGGAAATGTAAAGTGACTCTGGTGACACATCTTCTTTTTGGTCCTCAAAGAATTAGTCCAAGAAGTTTAACTTGTCTAATTGTGTAACTTTTAAACGTAGAAAGTTGAAAACAGAAATGTGACAGCTCAGCTGTGTGATGATTCAATGTTTGTAGTCAGATTGCATAAATGTGAATTCCTCTGAAGACAATGAACACATCACTGCTGTGGACTTGTTGGTTTAGTATAAATTTGTCTAACATTAGGTTAGTGACTAATGGTCATCTGATCAAAGTTAGTCACATGTAAACATAGGAGTAAGACTTCTCACTGCTCACTTCCTGTTTCTGAACATTACTTTTTCTCTTGTTTCCTGGCTCCATTTTGATGAACAGCCATCCTGGCAAATCAAATGGAGAAGCTCCAGGACCTGAGCCAATCAGAGCTGCAGGAGCTCCTGGACACGCCGGAGAGGGTGGAGTCTATGGCTCTGGAGTCTGACGAGGTAAAAATGATGCTTCACCTCCATTTGGCTGCTATGTTTGAGAGGCTGAATGGGGTTCAGTCATTAAAATAACATTGACTTTGCCTGGCTGAGCTCTTTCTGGCTCTCTCACAAACAACTGAGTGTCTGAGGACTAGGGCAGCAACTTCCAGTCTGTGTGGACACTGTGAGAGCTCTTCTGTGTACTGTAGAGAGTTGTAAAAGAAAGAATCTTTGTCTTCAGCTGCACTAATACACACAGAGGAGGAGTCAGGTGAAGCCATGATGACAAAGGGCCGGGTGCAGTCTTAAATCATACAGCAAACACAAAGTTACTTCCACAGTTTTACTTTCACTACAAAAGAAAATCAACTGCTTAGGATAAATAATTTCTCCTGAACAACAAAGACCTCTTTTAAACGGTTAAAGTCTCTGTTAGGTTTACCTATTTGGTGTTGATTGCTGTGAACCTATTCAACACAGATTTGTCATCCAAACTACAAGGTAATTTATTTATTTATAGTTACCCAGAGGTATTGTTTTGCAAATTTCACATCTATATTATGTGAGATATTCTAGCAATTTGAAAATATTATTTGGCTGCATTGTGTTCAAGTCCTCTTTTTCCTGGGAAGCTGTTTTTTCATTAGTTATTAGAAACTGGGTCTTATGTCACATTTTACAATGATTGACAGCCGCTGTTCAAGTGTAGTTTTATTTTGGGTTCGATACTTCAGGAAAGAGAGCAAGAGTTTCAAAGAAAAAAAAACTTTGATTTTTTTCACCTGACTCAGGTTCTCGACTATGCAGACTCTGGCGGCACAATGGCAGCAGCTCCAACAGGGTTAATTTGGCTTCAAAACTGTTCAACGGTAAAAGGTGGCTCCACTGTGTCCATTATATATACAGTCTTTGTCTCAGACCCCCCTAGACCCCCTGAATTTTTAGTGTAATGAAAACAGATATTGGAAGTTGGGTTTTTCTTGGAGGAGCTGCTGCTTGATGGTGTTGCTAAATTCAATTGAAGCCATCACACAGAAAAACAGTTGAACACTTGGCCCCTCTGGAGACCACCCGAATAGACCGTGTCTTATATTCCAGTGTGACCTATATTCCAGATCTGACTGTGGGTCAGAACAGTGCAGACAAGATCTGCTTTCAAATAAGACTGAGTCGAGATGTACCTCTACTTTTGTAGATGCACGTACTTACAGCCTGTATTTTGAATCTGAACTTATTTTAAGTGAAAATATTGAAACTTAAAATAAACATGAAGCTAGTTTTAATACTCAGATGCTTTTTGAATTCTACTGTTGGAACACATCCTCTCATTAGATGTATGTGTCAGAATGAATCACTCAGTTCCAAATAACATCTGATAATAACAGATGAAGCCTTTTTAGATAGTGTGCTTCATGTAGAAAAGTTCAATCTTTCTTAATTTTTTTGTCCAAGCAGTGGAGAGAAGTTTCACCTAACTTCTGGATAAGTATGAGAACCTGTACTGACAGTCCCTAACCTAACAGGTGTGCGTTGGTGAATCTCACACTGCAGCCTGAGCTCATTAATGGCTTAATAAAGAACTTTAATTACACCTGACAGCATTAAGTCCTTTTCTGTGTCTGTGGTAGAGAGCTGCTGTTCCAGTTGTAACCAGCTCAACCATGACCTGAGAAGAGACGTCAGCAGTTAACAAATGAGATAAGCTGACTCATAAAAACACACACACACGTTACTGTCGGAAAAAAGTGACACTTCACTTTGTACTTTGATACAAATAAAAATAATGTTTTTACATAATAGATACAGAGAACCTCATACAATCCTGGATTTATGGAAAAAAACAAAGGCAAATATTCTGTTAATCAGCGGATCATGTTTAAGAGCACAGCCTTGAATGACAAAATCTGCATAAACAAGACCTCTCACAACACAACACCATCACTGCTGAGGATGAATGCAGACAGCTATTTTGAATTTCTTCAAAGATCATGAGGATTACGGAACAAAAAAGTCAAGTGGTAGTTCCCAAAACATCGTTCAGTTTTTTAAAGGATATTTTTCCTGCCTTTTATCAGAGGACTGGACATTGGTCAGAACAGGAAACAGGGCCAGAGTGGGCAGTGACGTGATTGGATGGATTTGAGCCAGACTGACCACTTCAGGGTTAGCCTCATGGGGTGTAAGACCTGATTTTGGGAATCTTGAATGATTATATGAATTTACTATAGGTACTGTCCTGCTCCTGTATCCTCTTCATTACTGCTCACATCACGAGCCTGACGTATGCCAGAACCTGCCCCATAATCAGAATACAAATGTAACTTTTTGGAGCAAGCATGGAGTGGAGCTGTGTGCAGTCTTAGTTGAGCGCGGGGCGACAATAGACAGAGAGGCATGGCAAGACTTTGAGTGGGGAGCGACAGAGGCGGACATTTTTGGGGGCAAAGAGCGGGTATCCCCCCTCTCCTCTCTTGGGCTCTGTCTGTTACCAAAACTTACACTTAAAGGTAGAAAATGCAGGATTTCCCTTAAAAATAAAATGTCAATTTTTACAGGAATAATCCTGCTCAGTCGCCATCTCTGGGCCTTTATACCTGTGTGTCAGTGTCTGTATGTGCCTCACCCCTTGTGGACCCCATCCTCGCCTGTTTTCTTAATTTTTTTTTTTTTTACTCGGGACATTTATGGGTGGAGGGTATGAGTTGTTTTGGGTGATGATCAGCCGATCACAGTGCACCCAGTGTCCAAGTGACTTTGTGTGCTGATGATAGCGAGTGGGTGAAGCTATCCTGTACAGCTACAATAGTGGCTGTAACACAGAGAAAGAATGATACTACATTTGCAGGGTATCTCATTTGCCTGCAGGAAGTCAGGTATACGGCTTTTGTGTTTCTCTCACTCGATGCTGTAGGTGCTGGCAGGGCTATTTTTAAGCATCTATGCTGTGTTCACAAAGCTACGTCTGTTAGCCATGCTATTAACTACGATCAGAGGCAGTGAGCATGCGCAGCAGCTGACGTTGAGCCACAGAGGAGGACCCCAGTTTGGATGTTTTGTGTAAACAAGTAAACAAACCCATTGAAAATTCCTGCATACTCTGCCTTTTAACCAGTCAATTTTTTGTTGCAATCCACTAATTCTGTCAAGTTAACAATGAAAACGCTCTCATGATGTAAACCTACTGTGGTGTGTTTGTGTGTTTTCAGATCCAGAATATCCAGCTGGAGAGAGAAATGGCTCTGGCATCAAACCGCAGCCTGGCTGAGCAGAACCTGGACATGAGGCCTCGCCTGGAGTCTCAGAAGGAACTGTTGGTGGAGAGATACTCTCAGCTGGAGTCTATTCGGGAAGACTACAGACAGCACTGCTCTTTGAGAGGTGAGGGGGGGCCATGTTGAGCCTCTGAACTGCTTCTGTCTCTAACTGTGGACAAAACCCTCACAGTGTGACAGACAGAGAGAAACGATGAAGTTGTTTCTATCATTTTTAGAGAAACCTGTTTCATAGACTGAAAACATACGACTGATGTTCAGTTTAACTCCATGTGGACTGATCCAAATCATGTATTTAAAATCTCTCAATTCAAGCCTCTTGTCCCACTGTCAGTGAGAGAGGACCATCACAGATGCTTCTGCTGCAGGTCTGTAGCAGAGTGAGCTGCTGTTTGTCTGACTTCCTGTCTTCAGAAATGTTTCAAAAACAAAAGTTGAGAAGTTTGGGTGTATTCACATTTATCAACCTGATCTCAGCTGTTTTGTTTCTATGCTGAGACTTTTCTGGCAGAGCTGCAGGTGAAAAAGCATGACAGGTTATGAACTTTGCACAGTTGGTGTGAGAATGTTCCTGAGGTGTTGAACAATAACACGTTTCTATCAGGGGTCTGCGCCCCACTGACACAGACTCTGATTCAAGACAACGCTGAATACATCAGACTGTCTCTTTGTTTCAAAACTCTTCATTTGGATAAAAAAATACTATGAAGAAATGAATCTGACACTCAGACAGTTGGGGACTAATAACTAGATGGAAAAAAAAACTCACTGTTTTAGGGTGAATGGCAAAAGTATTGTTGTGCCTCCCGTTTACATGAAACGGCTTTCTAGCCAACCGCAAGCTTTTGACAGAATCTACTGACTGCCTTCTTCCAAAAAGTGCATTTACTACACTATTTCTGCAATTAGAGAAGAAGTTTTTAATACAAACTCCAGATGATCAGCTCACCTCTTCTTCGGCCTCTAAACCGTTGTCGTGTATACGGCTCCTGCAGTTATATGGCCATCGCCACATGCATACGACAGCGTTTTAAGTCCCTCAGTGTTTCTGTGTAAAAGCAGATTTTTTTCATTGCGTTTTAGAGTGAAACGCTGTGAAACGTTGTCATGTAAACAGAGCCTCAAATGCTGTCTCAAATTGGACTTTTCTTTTTTTTTTTTTATAATTTTTTTTGGGCTTTTCTGCCTTTAATCCGATAGGGGAGGACAGTGGATAGAGCAGGAAATGGGGTGAGAGAGTGGGGAGTGACATGCGGGAAACAGGCCTCAGGCGGGAATTGTACCCGGGCCACCCGCTCGAGGGCAAACCTCATGGTGCGCGGCCATATCCACTAGGCCATCTGCGCCCCAAATTGGACTTTTCTTACGTGAATACTTCTACTGCACTCCTTTGATCAAATCTTCAGTAATCCACTGTTCCTGACACAAGTGAAAAAAACCAACAAAAATGAAAATAATTCTTTGCTGTTGATTGGTCGACAAACCAACCAAAGTATCACAAAAGTGGAAGATCTCGTCCAGAATTAAATTCTAGAACATGAATGCTTTTTTCCCCCACAGACAAATACTAGATAAATTTTCTTTTTACCTCTCGTGTGTGTATAAAAACGATTAACTTTTCTTAAACTCACCATGTCCTACTGCAGACAAAGTCTGACACGGTACATTCAGTTGCGGCTTTTTTTTACTTTTTTGTTAATGCTTGCCCACATCCTCCTTAAATCAACCATAAATTAATTAGACTTGTCCTGTATTCCTACATGGTTATCTAATATTATGACTTTTGTCCCACCTAAAGTCCTTCTATCCAGTGGGAAATTATCACTATCATAACATAACTTACAAATCAGTTTCTCCCCTTTGGTTTGATCACCAATGTTTCTCTCTGTTTTCTTCATTTCTTTTGAACTCTACTTTTCTGACGTGACACTGTCACAGATAAAGACATTTTAACCCTTTCTCAGGTGAATAACCTCCTATTATTCTGGTTATGGGTAAAAAGCGTGCATCATTATCTCCTACTACACCATTATCTGCTCCTAACCACCGTCGTCTTTATTCCTCTCTTATTAACATGAGCACAACAGCAGAGAGGGCTGTAGCTCAGCTCTCCACACCCAGGTCACAACAACAAAAGTGTGTTAATCTGCAGCAGTCACCCTACACCCTCACACCCATACCTGTCCCCTCTGAAACAACATCACATAGGAACTAATGTTCATTACACCACCAAGGAATTTAAGACAGCAACTTAAATATTACACATGGAACCATGAATAATATTTTAATGATTGTAAATAATTACTATCTTAATTCTTTTACCCTACAATCAAACCGGCCTAGAAAGTGAACAAAAAAGTCATGGGTTCATTTCTTTGTTATTGTTGTTTTTTGTTTGTTTGATTTTTAGAATAAAAGAATAATCTGAGATGTAATGTTTGTATCTTATAATCCAGGACTAGATGAAGCCTGAATCTTTGTGTTATTGTAATGTGGAGTTATTGAGGATTTAATTCACCATTTGATTATTACATTTATTTAAAGGAACATAGAATAAGAAAAACAGCAGCAATGACACTTTGTGGACAAACTGAAATACTGGAAAAAGCTGTGGTGGAGTTCAGGAAAATGCAGGGTGTTATGTTACATCTGACTGAAAAAAAGGACACACACATCTGATTTATCTGTCAGATGTCTGCAACAGGTCTTGTCAGTGAAAGGTTTATCCATACCGACAGGTAATGTTTCAGAGCTGCAGGTTCAACATCAGCCTGGTTTTTGTTCGTACAGACTCACAGGAGACTGCTCTGATACACTCACCTCACCTGGATTCTGCAGGTACATGAAAACCTGAACTAAACCATTTTTTTAAATGTCTTTCTCTCTCTCTCCATAGATGGGATGGTGGGTCAAGTGTCTCCTGAGGCGTTTTTCTCCAGACTACAGACAGAGGGCAGCAAAACAGAGGCTGAGTCAGAGGTCAGAACTGATCATCCTACCAACACACAAACACACACGTGCACACACCACACAAGCATGTTCTCTGGTTTAAGTTTAGACCATAGACTGTACATACATTGTGCATTGTGCAGCCAGAGTCTGTGCAGTAGAGAATTTGCTAAGCAAACCAGGGGTTGGGGCATCTGCTGTAAGCGTCAGTTAGAGCCAACTGTCATTACGTCCACTGATTATTCAGTTTATGGTTTGAACACTGTAGACAATCAAATGTAACTCTCCCTTTCTCTCTCTCTCTCTCCTTCTCTCTCTCTCTGTCTGCAGGCTCTGGCAGATGAGTTTCTTGAAGGTAGTCTTCCTCTGGACTCCTTCCTGGAGCGTTTCCTGTCTCTGCGCTCAGTGGCCCACAGGAGGCGGGTCCAGATAGAGAAGCTGCAGGAGATCCTGAGACAGAGGAATGAAGGCAATCCCACCACCATGACATCATCAGTGGGAGGCCAGGACCCCACCCCTTCACCCTGGAATCAACCCGCAGCTCCATCGACGACCACACATCAGCAGCAACCCAGCTGTGCCCCTCAGAACCCCTCCCAGCAAAGCGCCTCCTCATCAGCAGGGGGCGCCCCAGGCCTGCCGTACAGTCCATACCCAGTCTCCGCCCCCAATGCCCCCGCGGCGGCAGCAGCAAGTTCCGGCCCAACTAACCCCCCATCACAGTTTCCTCCATACCCAAGCTCCGGTTCACCTTTCACTCCCACAGGGAGCTTCTCTGGGCCCCGGCCCGCATTCGGGCCCCCGGCCTCAGGGGGCTGCCCCTACCCTGCCCAGCCCTCCTTCCCCGCCCCCCACCCAGGCTCTGCGTTTGGCCAATACACCCCCAGTCGCTCTGGCCCCGCCCCCTATCCAGCCTCCTACAGCTACGGGGGCTACAGCTACCCTGCAGGCCCCGCCTACTCCAACTCTCAGTCCCCCACAGGGAGGCCCCTGTACAGACCGGGGTACGGGGTCCCACAGCCGTACTCCTGAGAGTCCCGCCCTCTGTCTCTTTCTCTCTGTTCTCCTCTTCTCCCTGACCTGACTCCTCAGACCCCCCCTCCCTCTTGTCTTTTTACCTTTTCTAACCCCCCAGAGTCAAGAGGTCTCTCGCTTTACTTCTCTTTGTTGCACTATTTCTCTCTCTCTCTCTCCCTGTCACCGCCCTGCCCACACACACTAGTCTCAGGTTGTTGTGTTTAAAACACTCGTATCTGGCCCCTGATACACTTCTCCCTGTCATCTGTGTGTATGTAAGTGTGTGTGCATGTGTGTGTCTGCAGAGGAAGCTGTTTTTCTGTCTTGTCTCTGTAGCGCTCTGAAGATGATGATTAAAGTGTCTCTGACCTAGAGGTGGTTCAGTGGTGTTGGCTTCACTCTCTGCCTGTATCACAGGTTTAATCAGCTGATGTGTCTGACTCAGAGCAGCAGCTTGTACCTGTGACCCTCAGAGTCTGAAGCTGCTCCTGATTTAAAAGATTCAACACTAAAGAGAAGCTGAAGCTGGTCGCCTCATTGGTGTCCTTTGCTGGTTCCTCTCAGGATTACTCACCTTGGAACACATCAGAGACACGAAAGCCACAGTTTCATCCTCTGTGTTTGTCCTGAGGGAAACATCAGGCTGCAGGTAGAGAGCTGTGTCAGTCTACGTCACATTATTTGGTGCTATAGCCAGGATCATTTGAAAGCAAAGACTTATCACCATTAAGGTCACCTGATCCTCTGTCCTTCTGCATTAGAAAAAAAATAAACATTTATATTTACACCAGACACACACACACTGCCTGGCTAAAAAAAAACAAAACTCTCCAATATTTCATTGGACCATCTTTAGCTTTGATTACAGCACACATTCACTGTGGCATTGTTTCAATAAGCGTCTGTAATGTCACAAGATTCATTTCTGTCCAGTGTTGCATTAGTTTTTCACCAAGATCTTGTATTGATGAAGATATAGTCTGACCACTTTACAGTCTTCTCCAGAACATCCCAAAGATTCTCAGTGGGGTTAAGGTCTGGACTCTGTGGTGGCCAAACCATGTGTGAAAAAGATTTCTCATGCTCCCTGAACCACTCTTTCACAATTTGAGCCCCATGAATCCTGGCAATGGCATCTAGGAATATGCCCGTGCCATTAGAGAAGAAAAAGTCCAATGATGGAATTACCTGGTCATTCAGTATATTCAGGTATTGGGCACATAATGTTGCTGAGCCTAGACCTGAGCAACTGCAGCAACCTCAGATCATAACACTGCCCTCACTGGCTCGTACAGTAGGCACTGTAAGAAGAGGCTTGTACCTATTTGCTTAGTTAAATTCAGGTGGCAACTCATTTTTTGGCCAGGCAGTGTATATATATATATATATATCAATACTGGTGGGGGTCATTAAACCCATATCAGATGAACCCACAGCTGAAAGCGACAGGAGGTGAAGTCTTTCACACAGTTCATGGAGGAGGGGTGAAGATGAACTCAGTGCTCTGAACCTGAATCAACCTGAACACCATCTATAAGATCTGCTTTCTCAGTTCTCTCAGATTCTGCTGAGGTCAGACTTCTTGTGCCAGGTGGACATCAGGGATAGCATGTTTAGCGATTAGCATCATTAGCATTTCTCACATTATGGGATGTCCCTGCCTATGCTGACAGGGCTGATGGGAGCTTAAAGTGTGTGTGCCCTGGTGTGAACAAGGAGGCAGAGACATTTTGACGCATCGAATGAGAGTGTTCACGAGTAACCACGTGTGCATGTGTGTGTTGTCTTTGTGTGACTGAAAAGTGGCCCCCCCATCCTGCCCCACCCCCTCCCTAACATGAACTGATGCTGGATGCGATTGCATGTGAGGATGTGCGTTCTGCAGTCAAACATGGAGGTGATCAGTTGTGCATGGTGGATTATTGAAACATCAACGACAGGATGTAAAGAAGAGGATATGTACTCCATAAATGACACTCCAAATATTACATGAAGTTTGACATTTCATCAGAGTTTAATCTTTTACTTCTCTCTGGGCTGATTCAGAATCTTGTATTACACTTTGTTCAGCTCCAAACTTTCAGTCTTAAAGTGCTCAAACCTCTTTTCATCCTCTCACACATTAAAGGTGATTCACACGACTCTCAACCTCCAAACTTCAGGGCCCAGGTTCTTAAAAAAAATCTGAAATGCTTGAATCAGATCTTGAGAACAGGTTGTGGAAATTAAAAAAGAAAACAGAATCAGGATGTTTGTTTGCCTGCTCAAACTTCAAGTTTCATTCAAGGGAAATTGGAAGGAAACTTTTAAACTGGTCAACATTTTTTTTCTATTTTATTGATCTCTGCATTAACAGGAAATATAAGAAAGACTTTAGGATTAGGATCAAGTCACCTTTTGATGTCAAACACAGATGTCTTACAAAAAATGGGTGTAAGCATCTTTTTGGCGCCCCCTGCTGCCTTAGATTTGGTAATAATAATAATAATTTTACTTATAGAGCACCTTTAAAAACAAGAGTTTACAAAGTGCTTTACAGCGGAGGTCCACAATACAATCAGCTAACAACAGTGAATAAAAGACAGACAGGGGAGAAACATTGAAACTAACAATATATCACAAACAGAAGGGAAAAAAACTTTGGTAATAGTAAAGTTCATTTGGAACAGGTTTATTCATAACTTCTGTAGTACGTAAACATGATTACCTGAATCTAAATGGACTTTAATCCCAAGCCCTCCAACACCACACTGGGATAAAGGCCCCATGTAATGATGAACACATCCAAACATGTGGTTATTTTCCAGCCCTGAGAATGTGGAGGTGAAAGAGTCTGTCAGAAATAAAGATGTTTCTTAAGCAAAGATTGTAGGAGGTGGTTAGAGTTTGGTGTGCATGCAGATGCCCCATGCCAAGGATTCAGCATCCTGAGATGCTGTTAGGTAACTGAGTCACTGTAAGTGACATGTGGATAGGAAGAGATAAAAATAAGACTCTTTTGTAGTCAGGAACAGGCTGCAACACTCCAGCAGTTTACTGTCTGAGTTTCTTGTGGAGAGCCCACCAGGTTAGTCTTGGTGTTTTTCTACTTCTGCATTCTCCTCCCTCTGAGTACATGCAGGCAGCCAATCAGTGCGGTGCCTCATTGACTCGGTATCAGATCTGTGCATGGATGAAGAAGTGAGACATGGCAGACTGCAGGGACTGATCGATGTCTTCACAAGTGAATTCAAATCTCTGCTGAAAAGAGAACAAGGACGTATGGTGCACAGCTACAGATACTAGCATGTGGGACCTTTAAGAGCTGAGGCTGAGCTGAGTTATCAGATGGAGCATCAGTTTGGAGGCAGCTCTGCGTCTGAAGGAGCCCTGCATGCAGAAACAAACACACATGTTCATTCAAGTCATCACAAACATAAACGTCATGGACTTTGACCTTCTTGACCAGAGAGTCACAGTGTGTTCAGGATTCCATCAAAACTACAAAACTACAAAACCCAGCTCACTAACTGCTCCACTCCAGGAAAGGGAAAGTTTTACTTATGATTTTTCTTATAAGCTAAATTGGAGTGTGTGGTTTAATGTGTTGTTCCAGAACAGGTCAACCATCTGTTATTGTTCTCGTCTCTGTTTGAAAGGAGGTTTTACTGAAGTGAATCAGGATCCAGCTCTTCAGCAGTTTTCTGTTCGAGGTCAAACTCCACAGAAACGTTCAGCCAAGAGTCGGCTGAGGGACGTTTCCTGAAAGCATCTATCAACAGCAATGCCTTCGGGGACTTCATGGACACAAGGACTTTTAAGAGCGTGCTCTCAGAAAAGGGATTGATGATTCATTACTGAGACGCTCTCACAGGTCTGGAGCTCTGACCCACAGAGCTGATGAGAGGAAATCACAACAACAGAAGAATTTTTATCTCATGGACAGGTGGATTTAATAAATGCTCCTCCTCACTACTCTTTTTGTGGAGTCTGTTGGTGAAGGCTGTATTAACGGATAATAAATGATGCCTGAATGTCCCATATCCACATTTATCTATGACAATTAACATGACTTAACC
>RPOG01003286.1:45983-62774 GCA_008086565.1 Thalassoma bifasciatum
AATACACCCCCAGTCGCTCTGGCCCCGCCCCCTATCCAGCCTCCTACAGCTACGGGGGCTACAGCTACCCTGCAGGCCCCGCCTACTCCAACTCTCAGTCCCCCACAGGGAGGCCCCTGTACAGACCGGGGTACGGGGTCCCACAGCCGTACTCCTGAGAGTCCCGCCCTCCGTCTCTTTCTCTCTGTTCTCCTCTTCTCCCTGACCTGACTCCTCAGACCCCCCCTCCCTCTTGTCTTTTTACCTTTTCTAACCCCCCAGAGTCAAGAGGTCTCTCGCTTTACTTCTCTTTGTTGCACTATTTCTCTCTCTCTCTCTCCCTGTCACCGCCCTGCCCACACACACTAGTCTCAGGTTGTTGTGTTTAAAACACTCGTATCTGGCCCCTGATACACTCCTCCCTGTCATCTGTGTGTATGTAAGTGTGTGTGCGTGTGTGTCTGCAGAGGAAGCTGTTTTCTGTCTTGTCTCTGTAGCGCTCTGAAGATGATGATTAAAGTGTCTCTGACCTGGAGGTGGTTCAGTGGTGTTGGCTTCACTCTCTGCCTGTATCACAGGTTTAATCAGCTGATGTGTCTGACTCAGAGCAGCAGCTCGTACCTGTGACCCTCAGAGTCTGAAGCTGCTCCTGATTTAAAAGATTCAACACTAAAGAGAAGCTGAAGCTGGTCGCCTCATTGGTGTCCTTTGCTGGTTCCTCTCAGGATTACTCACCTTGGAACACATCAGAGACATGAAAGCCACAGTTTCACCCTCTGTGTTTGTCCTGAGGGAAACATCAGGCTGCAGGTAGAGAGCTGTGTCAGTCTACGTCACATTATTTGGTGCTATAGCCAGGATCATTTGAAAGCAAAGACTTATCACCATTAAGGTCACCTGATCCTCTGTCCTTCTGCATTAGAAAAAAATAAACATTTATATTTACACCAGACACACACACACTGCCTGGCTAAAAAAAAAAAACTCTCCAATATTTCATTGGACTATCTTTAGCTTTGATTACAGCACACATTCACTGTGGCATTGTTTCAATAAGCGTCTGTAATGTCACAAGATTCATTTCTGTCCAGTGTTGCATTAGTTTTTCACCAAGATCTTGTATTAATGATGATATAGTCTGACCACTTTACAGTCTTCTCCAGAACATCCCAAAGATTCTCAATGGGGTTAAGGTCTGGACTCTGTGGTGGCCAAACCATGTGTGAAAAAGATTTCTCATGCTCCCTGAACCACTCTTTCACAATTTGAGTCCCATGAATCCTGGCAATGGCATCTAGGAATATGCCCGTGCCATTAGAGAAGAAAAAATCCAATGATGGAATTACCTGGTCATTCAGTATATTCAGGTATTGGGCACATAATGTTGCTGAGCCTAGACCTGAGCAACTGCAGCAACCTCAGATCATAACACTGCCCTCACTGGCTCGTACAGTAGGCACTGTAAGAAGAGGCTTGTACCTATTTGCTTAGTTAAATACAGGTGGCAACTCATTTTTTGGCCAGGCAGTGTATATATATATCAATACTGGTGGGGGTCATTAAACCCATATCAGATGAACCCACAGCTGAAAGCGACAGGAGGTGAAGTCTTTCACACAGTTCATGGAGGAGGGGTGAAGATGAACTCAGTGCTCTGAACCTGAATCAACCTGAGCACCATCTATAAGATCTGCTTTCTCAGTTCTCTCAGATTCTGCTGAGGTCAGACTTCTTGTGCCAGGTGGACATCAGGGATAGCATGTTTAGCGATTAGCATCATTAGCATTTCTCACATTATGGGATGTCCCTGCCTATGCTGACAGGGCTGATGGGAGCTTAAAGTGTGTGTGCCCTGGTGTGAACAAGGAGGCAGAGACATTTTGATGCATCGAATGAGAGTGTTCACGAGTAACCACGTGTGCATGTGTGTGTTGTCTTTGTGTGACTGAAAAGTGGCCCCCCCCATCCTGCCCCACCCCCTCCCTAACATGAACTGATGCTGGATGCGATTGCATGTGAGGATGTGCGTTCTGCAGTCAAACATGGAGGTGATCAGCTGTGCATGGTGGATTACTGAAACATCAACGACAGGATGTAAAGAAGAGGATATGTACTCCATAAATGACACTCCAAATATTACATGAAGTTTGACATTTCATCAGAGTTTAATCTTTTACTTCTCTCTGGGCTGATTCAGAATCTTGTATTACACTTTGTTCAGCTCCAAACTTTCAGTCTTAAAGTGCTCAAACCTCTTTTCATCCTCTCACACATTAAAGGTGATTCACACGACTCTCAACCTCCAAACTTCAGGGCCCAGGTTCTTAAAAAAAATCTGAAATGCTTGAATCAGATCTTGAGAACAGGTTGTGGAAATTAAAAAAGAAAACAGAATCAGGATGTTTGTTTGCCTGCTCAAACTTCAAGTTTCATTCAAGGGAAATTGGAAGGAAACTTTTAAACTGGTCAACATTTTTTTCTATTTTATTGATCTCTGCATTAACAGGAAATATAAGAAAGACTTTAGGATTAGGATCAACTCACCTTTTGATGTCAAACTCAGATGTCTTACAAAAAATGGGTATAAGCATCTTTTTGGCGCCCCCTGCTGCCTTAGATTTGGTAATAATAATAATAATTTTATTTATAGAGCACCTTTAAAAACAAGAGTTTACAAAGTGCTTTACAGCGGAGGTCCACAATACAATCAGCTAACAACAGTGAATAAAAGACAGACAGGGGAGAAACATTGAAACTAACAATATATCACAAACAGAAGGGAAAAAAACTTTGGTAATAGTAAAGTTCATTTGGAACAGGTTTATTCATTACTTCTGTAGTACGTAAACATGATTACCTGAATCTAAATGGACTTTAATCCCAAGCCCTCCAACACCACACTGGGTTAAAGGCCCCATGTAATGATGAACACATCCAAACATGTGGTTATTTTCCAGCCCTGAGAATGTGGAGGTGAAAGAGTCTGTCAGAAATAAAGATGTTTCTTAAGCAAAGATTGTAGGAGGTGGTTAGAGTTTGGTGTGCATGCAGATGCCCCATGCCAAGGATTCAGCATCCTGAGATGCTGTTAGGTAACTGAGTCACTGTAAGTGACATGTGGATAGGAAGAGATAAAAAATAAGACTCTTTTGTAGTCAGGAACAGGCTGCAACACTCCAGCAGTTTACTGTCTGAGTTTCTTGTGGAGAGCCCACCAGGTTAGTCTTGGTGTTTTTCTACTTCTGCATTCTCCTCCCTCTGAGTACATGCAGGCAGCCAATCAGTGCGGTGCCTCATTGACTCGGTATCAGATCTCTGCATGGATGAAGAAGTGAGACATGGCAGACTGCAGGGACTGATCGATGTCTTCACAAGTGAATTCAAACCTCTGCTGAAAAGAGAACAAGGACGTATGGTGCACAGCTACAGATACTAGCATGTGGGACCTTTAAGAGCTGAGGCTGAGCTGAGTTATCAGATGGAGCATCAGTTTGGAGGCAGCTCTGCGTCTGAAGGAGCCCTGCATGCAGAAACAAACACACATGTTCATTCAAGTCATCACAAACATAAACGTCATGGACTTTGACCTTCTTGACCAGAGAGTCACAGTGTGTTCAGGATTCCATCAAAACTACAAAACTACAAAACCCAGCTCACTAACTGCTCCACTCCAGGAAAGGGAAAGTTTTACTTATGATTTTTCTTATAAGCTAAATTGGAGTGTGTGGTTTAATGTGTTGTTCCAGAACAGGTCAACCATCTGTTATTGTTCTCGTCTCTGTTTGAAAGGAGGTTTTACTGAGCACTTAGTCCTAGGTCGAGAAGTCGTCAAAAGACAAGCTCCAGTTTGAGGTGTCTTTGCAAGTCGGTTCTCAGCCGACTCCCTGCAAAGGACTTTCGTAGATAGTTGTCGTTACGGAAGCCCCTGAAGTACCTGTGTTCCTGAAAATTCTCGCACGAGAGTCTTTTCCCTAACTACTAAGTAATGACTCTGCGAGAGTGAGGTCTGGAGCTCTGACCCACAGAGCTGATGAGAGGAAATCACAACAACAGAAGAATTTTTATCTCATGGACAGGTGGATTTAATAAATGCTCCTCCTCACTACTCTTTTTGTGGAGTCTGTTGGTGAAGGCTGTATTAACGGATAATAAATGATGCCTGAATGTCCCATATCCACATTTATCTATGACAATTAACATGACTTAACCGAGCAAGAGGCCAAAAGGTCACATGCTGACATTTAATTGGCCAACAATGCAACTTTCCCATTATAGTTTTTATACACCTGATGCTGTGTCAGCGTCTTTTAAAACCAATCTTAAACTTGTCCCAACTAAAAAAGATTAGACACAAATTTATTGTGTGGAGTATTTTTGATGATGCTGGTCTCACTTTCTTCAAACTAATCATGGAGTGAATCTGATGTCACCACAAACATCTTCAGTTTGATGGGTTTTTTTACACATCAGAGATTCCTGACCTGCTCCCCAAAAAATACTATTCTTTATTTATTACAGTTTAGTTTTCCAGAAACATGAGCCACAACATGTTTGACTGAATAATATCCAATAACCAATCAACACACTTCATTGTTGACCATTAATAAGCCTTGATCTTCATTATCTCTGAGGCACTATCATGCTGCATGTGACAATGCACCGTAAACCTGAACCCAGAACTGATCCAGAACTGATCCAGAACTGATCCAGATCTGATCCAGAACTGATCCAGAACTGATCCAGAGCAGAGTGTCTGTTGTTGTCAGACAGTGGTTCACTCCAACATGTGGATCAGAAGTGTGTGTAGGCTTCCTGCTGCTCTGATCTGAGGAGGAGGAGAAGGAAGGGGAGGAGCAGGAGGAGGAAGGTAGTAATTTCAGTGTTTAGAAAAAGCACAAAGAGGAGTTTTAATAGAGTTTAGCATTAAACAAATAAAGATGGTGAATTATACTGATGACAGTAGTGATGCTGTTGATGATGACAATGATGGTGATGATGAGGATGACTGCTTGTTAAAGAGACTTTTTTCTTTTCTTTTCTCTTCTGGGGTTGTGAATAATTAAACTGAAGTTGATCTAAGTGCTCTCACTCTGAGTCTTCTTTTTTGAAAATATGAAATCATGCTTTATCTAAATATTGTGGAACTTTGTCAGTGAGTAGGATTAGTGAAAACACTGCTAGGGCAATAATCACATACAAACGCTTCCTTAGAAGTCTCTGGTATAGCATCTACGTTGGCAAACAGTAGAAGAGTCAAACAGTAAAATCAAAATACATTCACTGCTTTCTGTTATTTAAATTGCATGGTTGTTCTGATTAATCTTCACTTGATAGTTTTTCTAACCAGTGTGGTTATTTGATGCTATCCATGAAGAGGATGTGGCCTCATGACCAGCCTGGCATCATAATTATGTGTGTATTACTGTTTTTTACACACACATTCTACACACAGTCTCACTAAAACCCCCACACATACACACACCCATATGCACACACACACACATGCACCAATGTACATGAAGCTGGGTATAGATAGATCAGTTAAGGAAGCACCGTCAGAGGAGCTGTGTGCAACAGGAGCAGAGAGCCAGCCACAGCCACAGGAAACATAGAGCTCCAGTGGAGAGGTAGCAGACGCTAACCTCCACCAGGAACCTACGTGACAGGTGCCCCATGACCACAGTCGACCACAGCTCCCAGTGCAGAGGGCTCCTCAGAGGAAACACTGGAGGAACTAAGATTGATAAAAGAATAAGGTAAAAATAAAAGGTGAAACATCTATCAATGTATCTATATATGTATATATATATATATATATATATATATATATATATATATATATATATATATATATTTATGTGTGTATGTTTGAATCCATCTCTCTATCTACCTATCTACCTATCTATCTACCTATCTATCTCTCTCTCTACATATATATATATAAATATATATATATATATATAGTTGTTATAAATCTGATGAAAAATTTAAACAATTAACTAACCTGACTCAAATTCTCTGAAACAGTGGTTCTAAACACATAAACATGAAAGCCATAAGATGCGTTCTTAAGGCACTTCTTATTTAATTGAAGATTGAACATAAAGAGCTGAACTATTCTACTCTATCCTACTCTATCCTACCCTCCTCTCTCAAATTAAAAGCATAAAAAGCCAAAAAAAAAAAAAAAAAACGTAAAAAAAAAAAAAAAATTGATTTCCAGGGAGATGGGAGGCTTGGCTTCATTTTACCGATGGCCCACAATGCAAAATTTGAGCATTGTTGCAATATCATGCAAGGACGGCAACACCACCAACATGTAAAAATGTTTTTCAATGCACAACGTTAAGTACATAGGTCTAGGACAGTGTACAGAGATGATTTATTATTATCTCTTATTGTCCACAGATCTAGGATCCACTGACCCTCATGCATGTGTGGATTTCTTCTGGTACCCTAGTTTCCTCCCACAGTCCAAAAACATTCTCATCAGGTTAATTCATGATTTTAAATTGCTTGTAGGTGTGAGTGTATGCATGAGGAGTTGTCTCTCTGTGTGGCAGCTCTGTGACTGACTGGACACCAGTCCTGTTTGTACCTGCCTCCTGCCCTAAGTCAGCCCTGAGGAGCAGCTCCAGTCATTCTGGACAGGATAAACGGTAGGAAATAGGTGGACACTCTCCTCAAAATCAAACCATTTATTGCCAAATGGAATTACAGACATAGTTACTCCCTGGATTCGACAAATGGCCTCCTTTGCTCTTCAAGGCCATGCATCATAAAATTCCTCCACATGGGTAAGACTTAAGTGCAAGTCGGGTGGAGAAAGCAAACTTTAACCAAAAGCAGCAGAGTGTAGGTGTAGCAGGGATCAGACAGAGTGAAGACGATACATTCCAACGCCTCATCGCTACAAACAAGCTGTGATTGGTTGAAGGGGTTGGAAACAATGATTTGAACATCAGACTGTCATCAGAAAGCAGCTGGGTGTATGATTTCCGGTTCCTTCATCAGCTTGTTCAAGCGTCATTGATAAAAAGGTTTGTACTAAGGTTTACAAAGTGCTTTTATAAAACAAGACAACAGAGGAATCGAACAATGAACAACCATGACAAAAGCAAAGATATAAATGTCTCTACGCGCCTCCGACAACAGGAATAAAAGCAGCAGAGAGGTCAAAGGGCTCTGACGACTCAGACTGAGCTGGAAACAGAAGCAGACGTCACATTTTTCAGTCATGAAATCTTTACACAGACATCAGGAAAGAAGTTCAGTTTGACATCTTACCAACTTCATACCTTTTTATTTTATCATGATCACATGTTTCAGTTGCCTCCCCCACTTTTTGAGTTGCTTTAAAACTCTCAAGAGACTGATAATGATGAGCTGACTTAACCCTATAAAGTATCATATTTGATACATAAGTTCAAAAACCCCTATCTCATCAAAATGATAAATAGTTTCTTTAAAAACCAGTTAAAAATATTTCTAAAAACATTTTCTACCACCTTGAGGATATGCGGATTGTCATATCACTACAGTCAGCTGAAGTTGTATTTTGGCCTTTTTCAAAGTAACTGCTCTCATGAAATCATACACTCACATATATTCAGAAAAATCATTGCTTGATTTTCAAGAAGTTGCAGCAAGAATAACATGGAAATACTTACTTTTTTTCAAGTGTTTTCAGCATTAAATAAATGCATATTTACCAAAAAACTTTAATAAAATAGTATGTAAAACTGCCCAGTGTGTCAAATATGATACAAGAAGTATATCATAAATGAAATGATAAAGCAATATTTTTGTGGATTTTGTTAAAAGGGTAATAAACATCTCAGTTCCAAAAAATAGTAAATTTCTGACTATTTTTTGATCGGTCAGGCTTCACAGGGATTAAGAAAAAACAAAAGACTTTGTCATCAGTTGTGAATTTTTGCTTCATAATGAAAGTTTTTTGAATCTTCAACCCCAAAAAGACTCAAAGTTCACTCTATTTGTGTGTTTTCTGGTGTTAAAATGCAGTTATTAGTTATATTCCACATGTATTCTTTTCATCCTTTGTTACAGTGTTCATCACTCTCCATCATGGAAGAATGAAACTTTCTCTGTTTTCTGTGAACCAGCTGACATTTTGAGTCACAAACATGCAAAAAGAAAAAAAAGCTGAATTCAGAGACTCTTCCCTTCACCTCCTCCTCCCACCTCTTCCTCTTCCTCGTCTCTAATCGTCGTCTTTGTTGTCCCGCTCGTCTCTCGCTCGCTCTCTGGGTGCAGCTCTCTTTGAAGGGAGGAAATCTGCAGCGTGCAGCAGCAGCAGGAGGATCAACTGATTCAGTGTGAGGAGTTAAACTCCTCTGCACTGCTTCCTCTGTCTGCACACTTCAGCAGGAGGCCACCTCTCAACTCTCCTCCTCCTCTCTCTCTCTCTCTCTGTCTGCCTCACTCAGTCTTCCTCACTCTCTCTCTTTTTCAGTCTGTCATTTTCCACCTGTTGTTCTCTGAGATGGATCTCAAGATGATTCTGACCATCTTCACTCTCACTTCACTGTTACTCATGGCTGATGGTGAGTGAGAGCTCATTTCATTCTGTACTAAAAGCTGACAAACTGGTTAATGGATGGAGAGTAAAAAATGAATGAAGTTTATTCTTCAATCCAGCTGCAGGGATCATGATCGGTAATAAATATACCAAACATAGAATGGGAGGAATGTGAGGGTGCTGGCTGTGTTGATCATGATATCACGGAAACTTCCACGTTGAACTCAGAGAAAAGGCAGGAAAGTGTGTGACATATTTAATCTGAAGAGAGGAACAAGTCTGATCCCCTCCAACACACTGTCAGTCTGAAAACCTCTGCTCATTGATAACTCTGAAGGGACTGTGTGTGTGTGTGTATGTGTGTGAGAGTGTGTGCAGGGAGTCAGACTGTGGAAACTGTGAGAGCTCAGCTGATGCTAACTCGTAAGCTGCTCCAACAAAGTGTAAACACACTGATAGTGTTAAAAAAAAAACTTCTCGTCTTTGTTTTGTAAAAATCCTTCAGGTGAAGTAAGATTAGGACTTAGCTTCATCTGTCACTACAACTCTGCTCTGGATACACATGAGCCATCAGAGCTACAGTTTAGAGTTTATTCTTGGCTAAATGAACTTCTGTAGCCAACTCAAACTAACAGATACATGAAAGTATCATCGAAAACATCACTTTACCTTCACCAGGTTCAGAGGTCAGTGTGTGTTTCTGAAGCTCCGCTCTACGAAAGAAAACCATGATATGTCTACGTTGGTGTGTTGAGCCTCATTCTTCTCCGTAAACTGCAGCTCATAGAGGCGTCTTCACAGTAAACAATTCATCACTGTGGTCGTCAGACTTCAGATTCAGACGGACAGTTTTTAGCTGTTTGGAATTGAATGAGTTTTATCATCTTGATTTAGGCCCTGGTGACTTTATAAGTGACTTTAAAAATGACCTAAAGTTATGTTTGTTGATGGCGTTTTGGGGCCTGTTGGAGTCTTACGTGACAATGACTCAAGATGAAACAATGACCTGAAATGTAATTTTAAAAAACTGTTGTGAAACCCAAGGGTAATAACTGAAAAGTTAATACATTTTGAGCTCAGCATCTGTTACATTATCTATCAGTTATTACATTTTGGGTTTTATTAAAAGTTCCTGTCACATTACGGGTTGTTGTTACAAATAGGGCACAAACAGGGCCACCTAAATGACAAAATAAGAAATAAACAAGTCTCAGAGAATGAAAACTTGAGATTTTTTGAGTTTAAGAAGTTGCAAGTTTTTGTGTTTAAAAAAGTTGCAAATCTACGACTTTATAAACTCACATGTTTAAAGATAGATGCAGAGATTTGGCTTTCCTTGATGAATAACTTATCAGCACAGCATTGCTTTACAAATTCAACACCTCTCTGTAATCACAACAAGGTAAACTGGGAGCTGCAATCCCATTTTCCTCAAAAAGAGCCCCCCCCTCAACACTGGGGAACCTGCACTAAAGAACCAGCCGGTGCTTGAACGCACAGGGGCCATCTGCAAACTGCATCACAGGAAAAAATATTATTCAGAAATATCTAATACCTTCACTTGGAGAGGTTATGTCATCCAAATAATTTTACACAAATGTAATCTTTGTATTAATTTGGGGAATAATACTTTTAATGATAATAATAAACCCAACTTTCAATAGAATCCCTTTTGCGAGGTGTAATGTTAAAAAAAAAAAAAATAGATAAAAATAAAAACATTATGAATAAATGTCCTCCTGCACCCACATTGCTTTGGATGAAGGACTTTTGTGAACTTTTGGTGACTTTTTGTCATAAAAATAAGTCATAACTGTACCAAAGCATGTTGTAGTGCTATCAAACTCACGGCACACTTCAACTGTATCCTGTTGATTAAACTTCTAACATTGATGATAGAGGATTACGTTTTAATGTTTGTGTGTGCCATGGTGTTTGTTTGTTGAGTTTGAGCATCTTGACCCTGTTTATCATGGTCTCTACATCCTCTCTTGGCTGAAATTGGCCTGAACACTGAGACGTACCTGCAGAACACTGCTCGATGCAACCACAGGAAGAAAGTAATCTCATTATCTGGGTGTGTCATTTTGACTGACACGTGTTCTGTCCGATCGTGGTCGAACTTTGCTGTTTTTACATGTATTTGAATAGTTAAGACTTGCTATTTTTGCTGCAACCAGGCCAAACTTTAAAGTTTGTTGCAGGGCAGATGGAGGGTTAAAGAGTAGTCGCAGAGGTCAAAATATCAATAAGGTGATCGGGAGATAGTGTTTTGACTGAGTTTGTGATCAACTGTTTTGAGGTGGGAGATGTTTTTCATAAGATCAGAAACATTGTGTTGTCTAAGCATTGTGTCCAAGTGGGGGAGGGCAGACCTAATTAAATTACTTATCTGGATGGATGATGGAAATGTTCTTATCGCAAAATAGACTTCGATGTAAAAGTCCCTGACTGCTGACAGACGACTGCACAAACACAACATCCATTAGACTTGGTTGAAAGGAGAGATTTTGACAGATGGGAGCATAAATGGATGTTCCGTAAAGTTCGAGCACACCCCTGATTTAAGGATCTGAAGAGAGTTGTGGAGAATTAAATCATTTTTTAACTATTATCGAGATTTATTAATATTTGAAAATAAACAGCAGGGATGAGAGAACTGTGAGAGTCAGATTCAGTTTTTGGCAGAGAAGAAAATGTTACCTGCTCTGTTCAGGTGTCGTGCCAATGTGCTTGTCCCCAACTAAAAGTTTGTATTTTCACTGACCGCAGGAGCGCGCATACACTCAGAAAAGCTGGAGCAACTGTGCATGTTTTGATGCTGTAATTATCTCTGAGGTTTTGCATCATGGGTCACTCATAAGAAATAACAGTTTTTATTCTCTTCTATGTCCTTACGTCCAACTGTACTGTGGCGTATTGAATTCACTTGAAAATAACAAAAATATCCTCCTATTTTTACGACACAAGTATCTTGTAAAAACAGAAATTTATTTAATTTTGAATTTCGTGCTTTTAAGAAATGCTGTCTAATTAAAACAGGAATCTGAAAAGTAAAGGAATTTCTGAAAAGCTCTGGATGAAAAAACATGTCTTGCCTGTTTAACTGTATTCAGTTTTATTTTTCTCTTGGTTTGAAATGTTGGGAGACTCTTGTGTCTGGAAGTAGTAAAGATGGTATTGTTATTAGTTTATGCTCTTTGCAAAGAAACTTCATGAATTTGCGGTTGTTCAAGCATAAAGCTCAACCAAATCTGCTCAAGACTGTGTTTGTTTTTTTTTGTTTTTTTTCAGGATTAGTTGGACCAATGCGGCAATAACAATATAATATAACCTGAATAGAAGATGATGCATCTGAAAGTGCGTTCAGGTTGGCTACGTGGTTACTCAAGAAACAATCAGGCAGCTGCTGAAAGTACTAAACCTGTTTTTGAGAGATAGTATCTCATTAAAACAGGAAATTCAAAAGTAAATGAGTTTCTATTTTTACAAAATAGTATCTCATAACAACAGGAACTTCAAAAATAAACAGATTTCTGTGTTTACGAGATAGTACCGCATAAAAACAGGAAATAAAAAAATAAATCTCTGTTATTTACAAGATAGTATCTCATCTCAAATTCAAGTATACGTATATTTTTTATTATTTTCAGGTGAATGCAATACACCACTGTACTGGACAGAAAATCCAAGGCAATATTTTCCTGGTGTGATTTGACATAAAGCACACTGAGCTTCAAGTAATTGTGTGGACTTTGGCTGCACGGTGGCGCAGTCGGTAACGTGCGTGCGTGGGTTCTTCCCTCCACAGACCAAACACATGCCCACACTAGGTTTATTGGTCATTCTAAATCTGCCTGTAGGTGTGAGTGTGTGTGTGACTGGTTGTTTGTGTCTATGTCAATGTCAGCTCTATGCTTAACTGGTGACCAGTCCAGGGTGTACCCAGCCTCTTGCCCAATGACAGCTGGGATAGGCTCCAGCCACGACGCTGCACAGGATAGATGGTTGAGAAAATGGATGGAGTTCATCAAACCAGATAAACATCTGTGTCCAGACTTAATATCACTGTGATTGTTTTCTGGCTAGCGCTCCAGCCTCAGAGCAAGAAGGGCGCCGGTTGGATTCCCCGTTTGGGCAAGGTGTGCCTTTCTGTGTGGAGTTTGCATGTTCTCCTCGTGCATGCGTGGGTTCTCTCCGGGTACTCCGGCTTCCTCCCACGGACCAAAAACATGCCCACGTTAGGTTAATTGATTATTCTAAATTGCCCGTAGGTCTGAGTGTGTGCATGAATGGTTGTTTGTCTCTATGTCAGCCCTGCCATTGACTGGCGACCAATCCAGGGTGTACCCCGCCTCTCGCCCAATGACAGCTGGGATAGGCTCCAGCCACCCGCAACCCTGATTAGCAGGATAGACGGTTAAGAAAATGGATGGATGGATGTTTTCTGGCTTCGACTACAGGTGTTTGAAGTCTACTTCATTCGAAATGAGCTGTAACAGACGGATAAAGCTTGAACATCAATTGAGTCATTAATGAAGTACTTCAGATCCTACTCTATAACTCCTGTGACTATGAGCACGTTTCTCTTTTCTAACCAAAGATATGGGAGAAACAAACCATTTCAGACTGTTTTTCCTGTCTGCAAGAAAGTGTATCCCCTGTGGGCTTGAGGAGATTTATAGGACATGACAAGACTTTCCCCCAAATTATGGTAAACCTTAAGAGCTGAACTTGGTCAGATGAGGAAGGAGAAGGAGAGATGATGTTTCATTAAACAATGTAAGAATTATATCATTGCATACAAACCTATGACAGTCAAAGCAACCTCAGTGTAGTCCAGTTATTTAAGGGTCTATTTTAACTGAAACAATGAGAGGTCAAAGGGCAAAAACCAGTGGAGAAAGGTAACAGCCCTGTGTGGTACCATGATGTAAAAACAGAGGAGACGTCTCATGGTTGGTGAGGATGGAAGATTTGAGACTAAAGCATCTTTAAAATGCATGAGAATTTTCATCAAGAACATTTTTTAGCATATACCACCGTTACACTTGATCATAGACTGGTTGTGCATCCAGTAAAATGATGGCAGGGATTTGTAATTTAGTAAAATGCATAATATTCAGACATTTGTCCTTTCCAGGTTGAAAGCTGTAAATTTGCCATATTCAAAATGTTGAAGCAATAAGAACAAAGTCATGATGTGCAGAATTTTTAGTTTTAACTTAACAAGAGAGAATTCACAGTCTTAGATGAATCCTTCTGTCTGTTGAAACATGGTAGAGGCTGATTTCTGAGCAGCCAGTCGTGTTTTAAAGCACGAGACGTGACACGATCACTGATTTGATGAGGTGGCTGCTCTGGTGATCGTATCATCAAAATAAGATGACTAAATTCTTGTTTTACTCACAGAGAAATCTCCTTTTTTCTACTATTTGGCCATTTCATCTGGCTTTGCAACATTCAAAACCATTGTTTGATGTGAAGACAGAAATCTCTTCTCAGCTCGTTCCTGGTGTCACTGATGCCACGAGGAGCTGACAAATCAGAAACAAGGATTGTAAGGAGGCACTAAACATTCGTGGAGGGTGTTTACAGGTGATCACAGGTAGAGAGTGATAACAGGTGGAAGTTAATGATAGGGCATAACAGAGGATGATAACAGGTGATATTTTTTTTAAAGAGACTGTGAGGACTTTCTGAGTGATCTTGAAAGAGTTTGATATGTGGATATATGCCTGATCATAATCCATGATTCAAGGTGAGATTATCAGTGCTAAATTAGGTGATTTCTAAATGCTATTTGCCAACTTCCCAATCTGAACAAACTGGATCATGTTGATTTACGGCAAGTTGAAGTCTCTATGACAACAATAAGAAACATCTGCATTTTCCTCTGCTGAAAACAATTACTGTGATTTATTTGATAGTTATAGTGGAAACAGGAGCTGGACTGTCTGACAGAAAAAGAAAAGAATTGCAGAGGAAAGTTTCAAAGGAGAGCGATAGAGCATGAGCTTAAAGATAAAACACAAGCTTAAGACTAAAACATGGGCTATAGGCTAAAACATGGGCTAAAGTCTGAATGTAGCTTGTGTAGCTTCTAAACTACACAAACTTACAAAGTTTGCTTGTTGTCACATTTCAACAACACTGTTACATAATTGTACATTGCCTTGCCACGTTGTATCCAGATAAAAGTTATCTTAAACATAGAAAAAGTGTCCAAAGTAACCTCTGGTCTCTATTCATCTTTCAAAACAAATAATGGCGCTTTTCCACTATACAATTCCAGCCCTACTCGGCTCGGCTCGGCTCTACTCTACTCGGCTCTACACGGTTTGGTTAGCTTTTCCACTCGCCCGGCTCCAGACTCACGGTGGGCGTGGATTTTATAGCAGCTGCACGAAAGTGCTGCGCAGAAGTGCGTGCATGTCATCTATAACGCGACACAAACATAATTTTGTACTAACATATGTGCCACCGTGGTCTTTAAAGGAAAAAACAAAGCTTTCAAAAGATTTCATTAAAGTAATACAGCGGCTCAATGTTGGGCGGCATGACACAGGAGCGGAGGTAAACAACAGCCTCGTGCTGCTGCGCGCAGAGGGAAACTAAGGCGCTGCTTAACGACATTAACTCTTCACTGGATCCAGTGAGATCGCTTTAATTTTTTGATTTTTGGGCCTGGTATACCGGAGATTTTTTGTTGATCAATAATTCTTCTTTGAACTGGTTTTCCTTTTTGGTTCCCTGTGGATTAATGGACTGATTGGTGCTTAAAGACTCTCGTGGCAGACAGATCGCTCCTGCACCGACGAACTTTGATTTAATCGAAAAGACTCTTTAAACCAAACTATCTTTGCTGTTAACTTCTTTTTCATTTAAAAAGGACTTTTAACTTATTTAGGAATCATGAAGGTGCATTTTAAGGTGGTATCTTGTGTTCATTCAGTCTGGTTCTGTGCCGTCGGGTTTAAATGTCATTAAAAACTTTTCGCTGACTTATTTGTTTGCCTCCTGTAAGTGATTCTACAGAGTCTTAAGCTTCTGTGAGGACATTCTCTGACCAATGAGTGACCGGCAGACCGTCGACGTCACGTTTTAGTATCGGCTTTACTCGCTTGGAACCCGGGTAGAGTAGGTACTAAAAACTGGCGTCTGCCTGTAGTACTGCGCTAGTGGAAATGCAACACAAACCGGGTAGAGGCGAGTAGAGTAGGGCCAAGGCGAGTCAGTGGAAAAGGGCCATAAATGAGTCATTTCATCAAAGTTTGCGCCACTTGTCCAGCTCAAGAAGTCATTGTGATCCACTTCATTTTTTTAGACTAAGGTTCTGCAGCAAAGCGTTGCTGACAAAACGTCTATCTGAGTATTATACATTATAAATTTTTCTTTACGTGTCTCATGGGAAAGAGACTGAAGGTTAACAGAGAGATCAGAGATACACTCCTGATCAACATCTTAAGACCACTTTCAAAAATTGCATGAATTTATATTTTGCACTGTTGGATCTTCGGAAGGTTCTAAGTAAAGCTTCAAAATGCAAAAAGAAGAAATGGGAACAAGAGACCAAAAGTTGTGAGCAGGAAATTTATTGAAAACAACAATTTAACTGAAGGAGGCTGGTCATCAGCTGATCAAAGTTTAAGACCACAGCCTTTAAAAGCTCAAATCTGTGCAAAAAATTTGGATTACATGTCGTTTCCTGTCAAGAAATCACACTGTAAAAATCTTTTGACGGCAAAGGCATAAAATGCCACCGTCTTTGATCGTGGTTGGACTGTTGAGCTGCATAAACAAGGCCTCTTACAACGTGTCATGACTGCTGAGGTTGACACAGTGAGACAGTCATTTTGTATTTCTTAAAGATCCTCAGGGTTATGCAACAAAAAATCAAGAGGCAGACGCAAAAAAATCTCACCGGTGCTGAGCCAGAGAATCCGAATGGCTGTTTGTCCAGACACGGTTCGTCACAAATTAAGGTCATTACTGGAGCTGACTGCAGCCCAACAACCATCAGACGGCATCTGTGAAGGAAGGGCTTCAAAAACAAGAAACCTCTTCAAAGGTCAAGTCTCCTTCAACGCCATGAAATTTTCCGTTTGGACTTTGTAAGGGAGCAGCAAACATGGGACATTTAAAGTGAAAGAAAGTTTTATTCTCTGAGGAGAGAAAATTGAACCTTGATGGTCCTGATGGTTTCCAATGTTACTGTCATGACCAGGAGATGCCACTGTGATGTTTTCTAGACAGCACAGTGGAGGGGG
>RPOG01003287.1:0-67534 GCA_008086565.1 Thalassoma bifasciatum
GGCAAAATCTTCAAACGGAAAGGTCACCTGACGGCTCACATGGTCGTCCACACGGGGGAGAAACCCTTCAGCTGCTCCGAGTGCGGGAAGAGCTTCAACTGCAAAGGGAACCTGACCAAACACATGATCATTCACACGGGGGAGAAACCCTACAGCTGCTCCGTGTGCGGCCGAACGTTCAACTGCCGCGGCAGCATGACGCGGCACATGCTGGTCCACATGGAGGACAAATCCTTCCGCTGCCCCGAGTGCGAGAAGATTTTTAAGAGCAAAGGGAGTTTGAACCAGCACATGTCCGTTCACAGGGAGGAGAAAACCTTCAGCTGCTCAGAGTGCGGGAAAATCTTCAAGAGCAAAGGGAACCTGTCGCAGCATCTGTCCGTCCACAGCAGAGAGAAACCCTTCATCTGCAGCGTGTGCGGGAAACGGCTGAAAGGACGCTACTACCTCGCCAAACACATGAAGAACCACAGCAGAGAGAAAGCGCTCAGCCCGTCTGAGTGCGAGGACAACTTCAACGCCTCAGAGAGTCGGGACGACCACGGCGAGGAGCTGCCCTACATCGTGGTCAAAATCTGTTAAAAATTATTCTCTCCTCCACAGGATTTTTCTATAAAACATTCTGAATGCCAAAAGGACAGAAAAAGCTTCTCTCTCCTTAACCACGGCTTAACAGTGTTTGAACAGGAAGTGTGAGAGTAAAAACGTTTTAAAAAAGTCGTCTGCAAAGATGAATCTTTGCAGACTGAGATTCTAACTTGAGTCTGATGAAGAAATAAAACCAAAATCTTAAATAACGTTTGTTCATGTGTGTTATGTTGATAATCCTGCTGTTGAATCATCACATGAACTGTGTGTGTGTGTGTGTGTGTGTGTGGACTCTCGTTTGATGTTTTCTCAGCAGCGTTTCAGAAAATTTCATTTTCAAAAGTTTCCATTTCACATCAGCTAAAACACTATTTCTGCATAAACGAGAGGCTTAAACAACAATAACTTTGAGTTTCATCCTAAAACTGTTTTCCTGTGAACGTCCTCTGAGAAAACTTTGATTTCTTGCTCCTAAAAAACTCAGTTTGAGTCCTGATGGATGTTTGTTGATGTCAGGACTTAAAAAACAGAATCAAACTTTGTGAAAAAAAATCTAATTCTGTCTCAGATCACAAAAGTCTTTCTGTTCATTTGTCGTCATTTTACGAAGAACAAATTTCATCTTTATTCAAAAGTTTGACAGTAACAGACTTCACGTCTCTGATTTCTCATTCTGTGCTGTCGTACGTCTGCTTCATGTTTCTTCTTCTCTTTTATTAATAAAAGAAGTCTCATGATTCTAAACTCAGCTCACTGTTTGTGCTTTCACTGGAGTAAACAATCACTGGACAAACCTCAGTTTAATGTAAATCTCCTTGTTACGTTTCTGCAAGGTTTAATGTCAATAAACATTAAATTAAATTAATAAGGGGACTTTCAAGTAAAGTTACAGCTTTGGGCTCATCACCGCAAGGAAATAGTGACACTCAACCTGATATTTAGAGCTGTGACTCTGGTTTAGAGGTGGTTGAGTTTTTTGTTTTAACATTCACACGACACTTGAACTGTTCCAACAAAATTAAACTCATCAAATCATCCAGGTTTTTAGCATCTTGTGGCTCACACCATCATTCAAATAAGGTTTTTGTTTTTGTGCAAACTCCAAATGAATTTGAGTCTCTTCTTTTTTTAAATTTGCGAAATCGCTGCTTATATGCTTCAGGCACCAACTCATAAACACAGAATTTTTCTTCTTTCACAGTTTTGTAATCAGAGTTTTGAGCGATGGTCAGAGACGCAGAAACACTTTGGGCTTTTCCCACAAACACACACTGAAGGAGTAAAGGCCTGAACTTCTCCGGCTATTTCAAAGTGTTGGCAACTCTCTCAAAAAGTGTGAAATACTCGTGCACATTCTTTTCGGTGAATGGTGGAACGAGTCTGATGTTTGGAGCTAAATCAAACTCTTTGGCGCCGTCATGCTGACCAGATCTGATGCTCAGTTTTACATGAATTTCAGCTACACCGTCTTATTTTGTGTCAGTATCTTCAGCTAGGAACTGCTTCTCTACTAAACCAAAGACTTCAGCCTGTTTGATCACAGCTTTTTTTGCTCCCACAGGAATTTTAAAGTGGCGAGCATTTTCAAGCCGGTGTGTCCTTTTTTACAACAGTGGGTGGTGGGGTTTTCAATAAATGATTTCAACTGAATATCCATGACTGTGTGGTTTGTGTATTTCACAAAATGATAAATAACTGAGGATCGAAAAGAAAGTGTTTTTGTAAGGTTTGATGTGAATGACACTGATCTCTGGGTTTGAAAAGGTGGAGTGAAGGTTTTAAATCTCCACATCCAAACAAAACTCAAAGTCCACCTGGTGTGGAAAAGGAAAGACCAGAAAAGCTCTCCTCTGAGAGTCAAACTCCTTAAACAAAACCCCTTTTTTCCCCCCACAACATTCACACAAACTCTCAATAAATCACACACACACAAACACTAAACAACCAACTGATGGTGTTGGCTGTTAGTGTGTCACACACCGAATGAGGGAAAGAAAACTCCTTTTAAAAGTTTGGTCTGACTGATGAACACAGGTGTGAGGAGGACAGGTGATCTGAATGATGAGCTCGTTAGGACACCAGCCTCCACCTGTGACTCCTCCCCCCAAAATGACAACAAATATAAGACTTGTTGATATAAACTCTCAAACCCTAATTCAAACATTTGGGGTTTTTTTGTGCAATCAAACTCTTATCATTAACACAAATTGCTGGTGCGACACTACTAGATAAGAAAACCAAAACAAGTAGCAATAAAGCTTAGTTTGAGGTGGTAAAAACTGCCATAAAAGAGACAGAAACTGGCTTTTAAATTGGGTTAAAACCTGGAAATACTCAAAAAGTAGCAAAGAAAAATGGTCCAAAAGAGTGAGAAGTGACTAAAGTGGACAAAAAGCAAATTTGTAGGACACTTAATCAAATTCAGAAAGTAGAACAAACTAATAAAGAGGTGAAAACAATGGTAAAAATGGGCAAAGTCAAATAAAATGGCAAGAAAGTTGGGATTAAATCTGTAAAATAGTGAGAATGTATCAAAAAATGGTCCAAAAGTGGCAAAAAAAAGAGTAAAAAGTGACTTAAGTGGACAAAAGTTGGCATTTAACTTTGGAAAAACCTAGAAATATTCAGTAGGTAGTATAATAAAGGGTCCAAAAGTGGTAAAAAAAAAAGAGTGTAAAGTGACTAAAATGGCCAAAACGCAACAAATAATAGCAATAAAATGTTGGAGGAAACTTTTAAAAAGTTAAAAAAAACAGAAAAAATGGTTGGAAAATTAGCAAGAAAAACTGAAGCGTGGTCAAAATGGTCAAAGTCAACAAAAATGGCAAGACAGTTGGGATTAAACTTAGAAAGTGGAGCTCATTTTTTTCTTATGTTGAACTTTTATCATAAATATATAAAACAAATCACAAGTATATTTCAGAATATACTTCCATCGTCTTCAGTCTTCCATACAAACACTGTCAGAATAAATCAGGTTTATTTCTGAAATCAAAAGCTCTGTGTGCATCATCGTTAAAATAACACTTGAGAGATTTGACCAGAGTCATTTCAGATGGAACAGAGCACAAAAAAACCTGATAAATAAATAATTCTATCATAAATATCCCTTTAGCGGTGTTTAAGTCAGTAAAGATCAAATAAAGAAATGTTTTTGGCTCATTTCTTCCGGTCGAGATTTCTGACATACCAATAAAATAATAAATAATAAAACCACAAATTCTCAGATGAACTGACCTTTATTTATACATGATAGAAAACATGATTGTAACGATTGGAGGTTTTAGAAACTCTCATGTTTCAGAGACAAAGACTCAAAGACTGATGTGATAAAGGATTAAAAAAAGCAAATCTTCACTTTGAAGAATTAAACCAGTTCACAATAAAAGTTCAAGAAACTGAATCTGCTCCACAGATTATTTTATAAGAACAAACAACAGTCGTGAACACGTCTGTCTTCACTTTCGTGTCAGTTTGTGTCACAAACAACGATCAAAGAAGAAAGTAAAGAACTTCACTTTCAGAAAGGTTGAAGTGTTTTTCAGGTCATGAGAAAAAATTGTGTAAAAACGAAACAGCTGCTCTTTAAATGAGCAGAGTTTCTTTATGTCCCACTTTTTAAAAACATGTTTCAACGACAGCTTCTTCTACGGTTACAGGATTATATCCAACGTCTCTTTTTCTAGTGTTTATGTTTCATACGTGGTTAATGTTCAATGAGAGTAAGAATCTATGTCTGCAATTCAAATGCAAAACAGAAAACAATCATTTTTGAAACCTGTTAACGTTTATTCAATTGAATATGCTAAAAAGACAAGATATTTATTCAACTGCGTGAGCAAATAGTCCAACAGTTTAAGAACAATGTTTCTTAACTTTGTCCAACTGCAGGAATTGATGGATTTCATCATCTACAGACCATAATATCCAGCTTTTCAGGAACATGTTGCAGGCATCAAGTTCAAAATGAGGACATATTTGCAATAATACCCCAAAGTTTATCAATTTGAACAATAAATATCTTGTCTTTGTAACGTGTTCAATTCAATTTAGGTTGAACAGGATTTACAATATCATTGTTTTTGTTTTATACAATGTCCCAACTTCATTGGAATAAAGGTTTGAATTTATCCATGTGACTCTCAGATGATGATCTTGTCTTTGGATCCTCTTGTTCTGCCCCTCTGGATCATGTGTTGACTCAAGTTAGTCCTCTTGAAATTTGTCTCTGTGGATTTTCAAGAGGGATTTGTTTGAACAGGTTTCAGCGGAGTCTCTTAAAGAGTTTAAAACTGATTTCTGTTTTCTAATAATCCTGACTGATCTCAGTCTCAGGATCAGAAAAATCCTCGATTTTAACCTCGATCTCAGGTTGTAAACACGTCGCTGAAGTTCCAGATGGTTCTGGTCCTTCACAGTCCTCTGACCCCTGACCTCCCGCACACTTGTGTCTCTTAAACTGTCTGTACCAGGTGAATCTTAGGTCACACGTGGAGCAGCTGTAGGGTTTCTCTCCTCTGTGATGAGCCACGTGAAGCGTCAGATTGGATCTGTGGTTGAACTTCTTCCCGCACTCAGAGCAGTGAAACGGCTTCTTCCTGGTGTGAACCAGCATGTGTGGGATCAGCTGATCTTTACGTTTAAATCTTTTACCACAGACAGAGCAGCTGAACGGTTTCTCCTCTCTGTGGATCAACAGGTGTTTGGTCAAACTTCCTTTGCAGTTAAATCCTTTCCCACACTTTGAGCAGCTGAATGGTCTCTCTTTTCTGTGGCGGGACATGTGATACATCAGATCAGACTTCTGAGTAAACCTTTTCCCACACTCCAGACAGATCGACGGTTTCTCTCCGGTGTGAACTTTCCTGTGCCTGATCAGATTTTCTTTCCGGTTGAATGTTTTCGTGCACACGGTGCAACTGAAGGGTTTCTCTCCTGTGTGAACGGACATGTGCAGACCGAGCCCTTCCACCTTGTGAAATCTTTTCCCACACTGGGAGCAGCTGAAGGGTTTCTCTCCCACATGAATGATGACGTGTCTGGTCAGATGTGCCTTGAGAGTGAATCGTTTCCCACACTCAGAGCAGCTGAAGGGTTTTTCACCCCGGTGGCTGGCCATGTGACGCATCATGTTGGACTTCCTGTTGAATCTTTTGTGACAGTCAGAGCAGCCGAATGGTTTCTCTCCAGTGTGCACAATCATGTGAGTGGTGAGTTGATGTTTCCACGTGAAGGTTTTGCTACACTGGGAGCATTTGAGGGTTTTTCTCTCTGGTTTGGAGACCTGATTGTTGTTTTCCTCTGTTTGCAGATCTTCAGTCTCTTCACAAACATGACTGAGCTCAATTCGAATCTCTGAAGAGTCGTCAGTTTTGTTTTCAGTGTCTGGTTGAAGTGTTGTGGCTGACTCTTTCTCAGTTTGGCTCTGCTGGAGCACCAAAGCCTGAACTCCTCCACATTTATGTTTCTTTAACTGTGGAGACCAGGAGAATCTCTGCCCACACTCACTGCAGCTGAAGGGTTTCTCCCCTCTGTGGCGTGCGATGTGAAGGGTCAGGCTGTATTTCCTGTAGAATCTTTTCCCGCACTCCGAGCAGCTGAAGGGTTTCTCTCCTCTGTGACGCTCCATGTGAAAGGTCAGGTTGGACTTGTGGTTGAATCGTTTCCCGCACTCGGAGCAGCTGAAGGGTTTTTTCTCTGTGTGAAGCACCATGTGTGAGTTCAGACTTCCCTTGCGGTTGAAGTTCTTGCCGCAGACGGAGCAGCTGAAGGGTTTCTCTCCCGTGTGGATCCTCGTGTGCATGGTCAGGTTCTGTTTGGTTTTGAATATTTTCAGACACACGGAGCAGCTGAAGATTTTCTTATCGCTGGTGATTTTCTCTTTGTTTAAATCGAGCTGATACTCTGTGGTCACTCTCCAAACATCATCTCTGACCTCAGAGTTCTCAGTCCTGACCTCAGCAGCTTCGGTCTGTAAACCTCTCTCTGGATCTGAGTCCTGGTCTGGTTCTGGTTCTGGTTCCCAGCAGTCCTCCTGCTCCGCTCTTTGCTCCTCTGAGGCTTCACCTCCCGAACACTTGTGCTTTTTAAACTGCGGATGCCAGGAGAAGCTTTGTTCGCAGACTGAGCAGCTGAAGGGTTTCTCTCCTCTGTGATGGGCCATGTGAAGCGTCAGGTTACACTTGTAGTTGAATCTCTTATCACACTCAGAGCAGCTGAAGGGTTTCTCTCTGGTGTGAACTACCAGGTGGTTGGTCAGACCTTGTTTCCTCCTGAACTGTTTGTTGCAGACGGAGCAGCTGAAAAGTTGTTGTTGGTTTTGAACCATGATGTGATTGGTCATGTGATCCGTACCCGCCTCTGTAGACTGACAGACCGGTTGCTGTCCTCCGTGTATCGCCATGTGACGCGTCAGATTGGACTTCTGAGCGAACCTCTTGCCGCACTCGCAGCAGCTGAAGGCTTTTTCCCCCGAGTGCACCAACATGTGCTGGGTCAGGTTATAGTTCCGACTGAACTTCATGCTGCAGAAAGGGCAGCTGAAGGGTTTCTCCTCAGTGTGGGTGGTCATGTGTCGGGTCAGCAGCCAGTTGTTTTTGAAGGTTTTCTCACACTGAGAGCAGCTGAAGGTTTTCTTTTCCACGTTTGGTGTTTTATCGTTGAGTTTTTCCACAGAGCTGGAACCACACGGTCGTTCTCGTGGTTCAGTCCAACCATCGCTGTCGTCTGTGTCTGACGCCGACGAGAACTCAACTTTGACCACAGTGTCAGGTCCTGAGTGAGTCTCTGGATCAGAGTCTGGTCCTGGTCCTGGTTCTGGTCCTGGTTCTGTCTCCATGTGTTGTCTCTGTGTGTGATGAAGCTGTGAGGACTGAGGTTTCTCCTCCTCATCTTCACTCTTCACAGGGACAGGAGTGAACGTGAACTTGCTGCTGTCAGCCTCCTCTTCCTCCTCCTCCTGACTGCTCCACAGTTCTTCCTCTTCCTCTTTAATGTGCTGAGGCTCAGAGTCCTCCTGCTGCTCGGGCTGAAGCTCCTCCTTCATCACCACCAGTGGCTGAACGTCTGCAGGGAACTCTGAAGAGACAAATGAGAGAGAAACTGTGAGAATGTTTAAACCTTTGAATAATTAAAAATCTGTTTCATGATCCTCAGAACAGAAGCTCAGTGACTGTAAAACAGGTTTCTTTTAAACTCATGTCTCTCAGCTCTGCTTTTACTGCCCTCTACAGGTGCAAAGAAAACATATCAGATATTTAAAATGATGAATGTTGAGAATCTCTGATGTATTAAGCATCATCACGTTGAACATCGAAACCTGGTGGATAACAAACTACACTCTGCAGGTTTACAACAGTGTGGCTCTGTAGTAGAAGAGTCCAGGTGTTAAACAGACCAGACTCCTCCCCCTGAGGTGAGGTCTCCACTAAAACTGCTCCCCCTGGTGGCTGGCTGCAAAAATCTCCATCTCCAATGCATTCCAGATGAGCTTTAAAATGATGTGAAGATGTATTTTGGCTGCATTGTGTTCAGGTTTTTTTTTCTGAGGAGTTGGTTTTTAATTACATATTAGACATTAAAACCCGGGTTATAAGTTTCCTTTTATGATGATTGACAGCTGCCGGTATATCGGGAATATAAGAAACCTCAGGAAAGACAACTAAAGAGAGATTAGAACTTTGAAAGAAACAGAAATAAATAATTCTATATTTCTTTTTGCTGTCTTTCCTTTTGGTTTCAAAACTGTACAACAGACCATTCTCTATACAGTCTATGTTCCCAACCTGTGGGACGTGACCCCCTGGTGGGCTGCGAAGGTATTGTAAGTGGGCAAATGTGTAATTACACAAAGTTATAAATATAGGAAAATGTTTGAAATGCTAAAACCCAGTCACACTTAAAGTGATTTTGACTCTGGGGATACCGAGCAGTTTCAGGCTGTTTATTTGCTTCTATCTCAGTCCTGCTCCTCAGTGGGTTCATCAAAATTCAAAAGATTTTTTAAAGCGCAAATACATGGAGCATTTTCATCACTTAAGGCTTGATACAAGAAGAAAAAAATTTAGAATATTCTGTTTTGACAGAATTAAGCTCCAGCAAACAGTTGAATTTCTGTATTTTTTTTAAAAGAGGACACAAGAATCAAGGTGACATTGATAAACTTCTCTAACCTTTACGCTCTGTTAACATAAGTCATGTATGATGCATTCAGGTACTCCGGAAAACTCTAGAATCTGACGGTTACTCACTTTTTTTCAGGTTTTGGATTGGACAAATGGTTTGTAAATGAAAGTCATTGAAAGGTAAATGTAGTAAGTGAATATCTCAAAGGTTTAAAATGTTTTAATATTTATCTAAATGTTAAAAAATTGCCCTAAGAAAGCAACATATGGCCTCTGTATTTGTAGAGTTGGAGTTGTGCCGTAAATATTTTTGAGGCTTAAATTGAAAAAGGTTGAAAACTGCAGATTTAAAGTAAACAGAAGAAGAAGAAGAAGAAGAAGAACCTGCTTCTCTGTCTCTGTCTGTCTGTGCAGCTCCTCTTCTCTGGATCCTCATCTTCAGCAGAACCACAACAAACCTTCAGGATCCTCAGACCAGAACCACATGGGACCCTTGAGTCTCCAGGGGGGCACAAACTCAGACCAGGACTGTAGACCACCTCCCTGACCCCCTGTTAGCTCAGTGCTACATGCTAACTGCGCTCTAACGGAGAAAACCGAACGCACCCGGAAACAAACTCACTACTTCCTGTGCGCTAACACCTGGCCTTCAAAATAAAAGCGAGGCTAAATTTATAAATCTGCAGAAGGCTTTTGAGGCCATAATTTTCTACAATAAATTAATTTTAGTTGTTTTCTGGAGATAACAGGGTAATTTCTCAAGCCCCCATCCGTCTATTTACCTGCAGTCACAATCAATCTTAATTTATAGAGCAACTACCACTTAATTTATTTATTTATTTATTTATTTTCCAAACTCTTTTTTTATTTAATTTTTTGGTAAAGATACAGATACATCTTGTAAAAATAGGCATTATATAAAATCGATACACATAGTGTTAAATACATAAATAAATAATAGTCAAAGTACCAAATAAAACAAAACAAAAGCAGTAATAGTAGTAATAATAATGATAATTAATAATTATAATAACAATACTAGCAAGAATAATAGAAATAACAATAGATTTATATTAATAACAGTAATGATAATAATAAGAATAATAGCAGTAATAATAATAGTGATATTAATAATAATAATAATAATAATAGTGCCAGTAATATGGAAATATTAATTTTAATGTTTTTTGTTTTTTTTTTCATTTTTAGCTTCTTAACATCTTGTTTTTAAATTTTTTTGATATCTTAAGTTAATTCATACATGTTCATACAGAGGAAGTTCATTTCAAACTGGAGTCTAATTCTTTGTGTTCTTCTCAAAGATACGCAAATAAAGATTATTCTGATTATTTTGGATACTGGATTCTGCGTTTAATCAAAATCATTTTTATTTTTTCATACATTCAAAATGTGACCAAAAGTGCTTCACAACAGAAAAGAGACAATAAATAACAGTCACAGCTGAGAGGAGGACAGTTGTACAAAACAATGAAAATATATAAAAGGTGTACGGTCCCGTCAACAATATTATGGGTCTTTATGTCAATGTTTCACTCAGTAACCTTCTTTTATTCTGGAAATTTTTCCAATTCTTTTCATCATTAAGTCATCAATAATTAGTGTAATGTAACTGGTGGATAAACAGAATGAGAGAGATTACAGAGGTGACACCATCTCACATTTATAAACATTATTAAAGTTTATATAAACCATTTATTGACACTTTTATCACCAAACATTGATGCTACAGGAGCCGTTCTTCTTCTACTTCCTCTTTCCAGAACTGGAAACCAGCGAAGCTAAAAAACAGATCCGACAGAGCCGTTTCTGAGTCCTGACACTGGAGGAAGCTTTGAGTCTTCTGAGGGAAACTGGTGGAAGCCAAACCGGGAGCAGCTGAGTGGTTTCTCCCTGTCACCAGATCACATCATAGAGTGAACAGGGAACTGATAATTTCTCAGAGTTTGACCCAGACTGACGCTCTCTGCTCTCCCTCCAGTCCCCGCTGTCCTCAGTCTCACCCCCTGAAGAGTCTTCAAGCTTCACCTCGATCTCTGGACTGAAATGAGTCTCTGGATCTGAGCTCCTGTCCAGTTCTGGCTCCGTTCCTCCACAGTCCCCCTCTGCCTGCTCAGAGTCATCAAACCTGTGGGTTCTGAGTCGGCTGTGGATCCTCATGTGTCTGGTCAGGTTTTGTTTGAAGTTGAAGCTGGTGCCGCACTCGGAGCAGCTGAAGGGTTTCACTCCTGAGTGGATCTTCATGTGCCGGGTCAGGTCTCCTTTTCGGATGAAGCTTTTCCCGCACGTGGAGCAGCTGAAGGACTTCCCTCCTTTGTGGATCACGTTGTGTTTGGAGAGATTTTCCCTTAAGTTGAATCTTCTCCCGCACAGGCAGCAGCTAAAGGGTTTCTCTCCCGTGTGGATCCTGAAGTGTCGCACCAGGTGCTGGTTTGTCTTGAAGGTTTTGCCACATTCGGAGCATCTGTGTAGTTTCTTCACAGTCTTAAATTTCTTATCCTGAACGTTTTCTTCAGAGTTAACACTCAATTGTTTTTCTTCCGCTTCCTTTGAGTCTCCACAGTTTCTTCTATCAGCTCCTGTTTCCATGTGTTGTCTCTGTGTGTGATGAAGCTGTGAGGACTGAGGTTTCTCCTCCTCATCTTCACTCTTCACAGGGACAGGAGTGAATGTCGACTTGTTGGTATCAGCCTCCTCATGCTCCTCTTCCTCCTCTTTAATGTGTAGAGGCTCTGAAACCTCCTGCTGCTCTTCTTTCATCACCACCAGCTGCTGCAGCGCTGCAGGAAACTCTGAAACAAAGAAAAGCAGTTTATAATCACCAGAAACGCCCGATGGAGCATTAAGGATTGATTTTGAGTCTTTCTCTCTGCAACAGGTCGGAACAAACGTGCTGTGTCAGAGCTGAAAAACTGTTCTGTTTTAAAGATTTAAGAGCAGTTTTATGGTTTCTCTTCATTTTAGTGTCTTACCTTGCATTTCCCCCTCAGAATTCAGACCTGGTTCCCTTCTGTCTTCACAGTCTTCACTCTTAAAGTGTAAGAAGGATTCAGTCTGGATGGATTTCTCTGAGTATATCTCTGGATCTGAATTCCTCTCCGGTCCTGGTCTTTCACACTCTGCCTTCTCTCTTTCCTCCGGAGTCCACTTCAGATGAGTCCCTGAATCTGGTCTAACACACACGTGTCTCTTGAGCTGCGTCTGCCAGCTGAAACTCTGCTCGCACACGCTGCAGCTGTACGGTTTCTCTCCCCGGTGATGAGCCATGTGAAGGGTCAGGCAAAACTTCCTGTAGAATCTTTTCCCGCACTCGGAGCAGCCGAACGGTTTCTCATCGGAGTGGATCCTCATGTGCAGGCTCAGGTGACACTTTCGCGTGTACGTCTTCCCGCACTGGGAGCAGCTGAAGGGTCTCTCTTCAGTCTGGTCCCCTGGGTGTTCGGTCGGAGTCTCTGTCGTCGTCGTGTTCTCGCTCTGTGTTTCGCCTCCGGAGTGAAGCGTCATGTGAGCGTTAAGGTTTGCTTTCTGCGTGAATCTTTTACCACAGGTGGAGCAAGTGAAGGGTTTCTCTCCCGTGTGAGTTCTCATGTGTCTGATCAGGTTGTGCTTTCTCTCAAACGTTCGCCCACATTTAGAGCAGCTCTCCAGTCTCTTCTCTACTCTCTGTCTCGCGTTGTTGTTGGAGTCTAAACCACTCTGGTCTTTGTCCGGCGGGTGAGTTTTGACGTGGTTTATCAGAGAACTTTTCACAGTGAATCTTTTCCCGCACTTGGAGCAGCTGAAGGGTTTCTCTCCTGTGTGAATCCGTGCGTGTTGAGCCAGGAGCCATTTGGTTTTGAATAGTTTCCCGCACACGGAGCAACCATGAGTTTTTTTGATGATCTTTCTGCTGTTTGCTCTGATCGCCTCCACAGACTTTAGACCTTCAGCTCCTTCACTGTTTTTAATCTGAGGGTGAGCAGAGGTTTTAGTCGCTGGTCCTGGTCCTGGTTCTGGTTCTGTCTCCATGTGTTGTCTCTGTGTGTGATGAAGCTGTGAGGACTGAGGTTTCTCCTCCTCCTGACTGCTCCTTGGTTCCTCCTCCTCTTCCTCTTTAATGTGTGGGGGGGGCTCAGAGTCCTCCTGCTGCTCTGGGGGTTCTTCTTTCATCACCACCAGCTGCTGCAGGAAACTCTGAAACAAACAAACAGAAAGAAACATAAGAAGCTGTGGATTCAAGGGACCAGCGCTGCATGATATTTGGGAAAAATAATCTCGCAATATTTTCTGTTTCCTGTTGTATATACTTTTCATTTTTACTGCTTCACTGTACGGAGCTGAATTCTCTCTGACTCTACATAAAATAATAACAGGCTCTCATCTAATCACCTCTGCTTGAATTTGTGTTTGAAAAGAGTCTTAACAATATCAATATCTGTAAATTGTTCATATTGAGCTATAAAGTTTTTAATATATTTTTAAGTTTCCTTGCACGATAACATTAAGGAGCCAGAGGGACACAGGCTCAGAGTTTGTCCTCCTCCAGCGTTTTGCCTTTTTTGTAGGCTTGAATAATCTTTTTACAGAGATGTGAACCCGCTGCCTTTAATCCTGTAAGTATAAAATGAAACACCTTATGTGATATTAACAAGAATAAAACTTGTGTTTTTCAAATTTTCAAATCCCTCGATGCTTCACTCACTTTCACTGCTTATTTTTTTCAAAATAAACCAAAAAAACATGCATTGGACTTTTTTTGTCAGTGGGCCTGGTCCTCTTCCCTATAGAGGCTTGTTATTGTTTTTTTAAAAAAAGATAATTTCCTGATCAAATTGACCTGAAACTACTGTTTCACCTAAAAAAACTTCTTTGATAAGAATAAAAACAAACAAAACAGATTCAAACCTCATTAATGATCATCTACAGGTGAGACAAGCCACGCCCCCTTCTTTCTGTCCATCAGCTGATTTCAGGCTTCAGCTTCATGATGCTGAATCCAGAGGATCCAGGTCCAGGAAAGTCTCCCTGTGTGTGTGTGTGTGTGTGTGTGTGTGTGTGTGTGTGTGTGTGTGTGTGTGTGTGTGTGTGTGTGTTAGCAGGAGCTAGCTACAGTGGCTAACTCTGTGCTGCAGTCAGAAAGTCAGAAAAAACATCCAACTGCTTAAACCTGCAGCTTCCTCCTCTCAGCTGTTACCATGACAACCAGGAGTCCAGAGGGGGGGGCACAGAAACCAGGTCCAGGACCATAGACCACTACCATGTTACTCCTTTAGCCCATAACATGCAGGAATAACCTGCTGCAACGGAGAAAACCGAACACACCCGGAAATAAAAACACCACTTCCTGCACGCTCATGTGACCTTCAAAATAAAAGCTGAGATTTAAGCGTTATTTATTTCTGTAGCTTCTACTGAAGCCCTCAGAGGCTAAGATGTTTTACAATTAAATTCGTGCTGTTACTTACTTAAAAATATCAGTATATTGCTGAAGTCCTCAATATTATAATGTTTCTGTAATATTTAACCTACCAGTATGTGCAAGCTGTTTAATCAAAAATGATTTATTTAGTGCTGGAATATTATAAATATTGGTATCCATGAACATTCAATTTACTGTTTTACAATAAAGCAGAAAAAATTAAAGAACATGATTATTTTCTGTTTGAAAAATTCGTTTTTTAATAACATTCATGCGCAGAAACATAAGTTCTAGTGTGTTATTCTTGGTTAATTTTTTCGCTTTCTTCCATGTAAAAAGTGTTGATATTGGTATTGATATCAGCAATATTGGCGATGTATTTAATTGGTATTGGATGGAAACCAAATTTTACAGTTTTGCATGTTACTGGTCCACAACATCCAGGCTTAAAATTCTCTTGCCCGTTCTCTTTTCAATTCACTGATGCTACAAATCCTTAAATTGAGATTGAGGTTCTGTCTTGATGATTCCTGTTCATTTTTAAAATGTGTCAAAATACATCAAAAAGCTAATTTTCAATCGAGTTTCAGATAATCTGAATGAAGAATTATTGATTTAGACTGGTCCAAAATTAGGCTTCTGAAACCCACTTTTATTCTTCCACAGACAGATTTTTGGTTCTCCTGCCTGTGAGCTTGAACCTTGAACAGCGTCTAAATCTAATGTTTGTCTTTCTGAAATCTTCTTCTTCTTCTGTTATATCTGAGTGTAATATCTACTCATGGACTCTCGCTGGACTCTTGCTGATCTACAGAGTCAGTGAAAGTCATTACATGAAGATTAAAGTGGAATCATGGAAAAATCCTCTTCACTTCAAAAGAAAACTCTCTTCCTTTGGACACAGTGGCTCTATTTTTAATTTCTGGCTTCAAAATAAAAGTGCTTTGGACACAATACAAGATCAGTGTTTCACTTTTACAACAGTCCTTAAATGCACCTGCAGTGACAGACTCAGAGTTACAGGAATTATTTTTATTTGACAGAGCAGTCACAAACTGAGGAAAGAGCCTGGATTTTAAAGTCTGACAGTTTCCATTCACTTTGTTTCCTTCTTTCCTTGAGTTCTCGTCTTGTTTTCGGCCTCAGAACGATCTGAAACTTTCACGTCACAGCAGCTTGTTGGTTTCTGTAAAGACACCGAAGCACAGGCAGAAACGTCTCTGAGCTTTTCTCTGGTTTCTCTCCAAAAGTCACTGTCTTCACTGTCCTCAGGCTCAGACCAGTCTCCAGTCCTGATCCCAGACTCTGGTCCTGATCCCCCACAATCCTCTGCTTCCTGTCTCTCTTCGCTCGGCCCCTGATAATCCTCTGACCTCTGACCCCCGGCACAGACGTGTTTCCGTAAGTGAATGGGCCAGAAAAACCTCTGCTGACACACGGAGCAGCCAAAGGGTTTCTCCCCCCGGTGGTGGGACATGTGGACTCTCAGGTTGTACTGGTGCCTGAACCACTTCCCGCACTCGGAGCAGTACAAGGGTTTCTCCTTGGTGTGGACCAGCATGTGTCTCACCAGGTGTCCTCTACGCTTGAAGGTTTTGCCGCAAATGGAGCAGCCAAAGGGTTTCTCTCCCCTGTGCACCAGCATGTGTCGGGTCAGAGGGCCTCTTCTGTCAAATCTCCTCCCGCACTCCAAGCAGCCGTAGGGTTTCTCTCTCGTGTGCGTGCGTGTGTGTCTTCTCACGCTCTGTGTGCTTTTGAACACCTTGTCACACTCAGGGCAGCTGAATCTCTTGCTCTTCTTCGGCTGCTTGTAGTCCAGGTCCCCTTCAGGGTTCAGACCTGGGGGGCAGGTCCTGGTCTCCTTCCAGAAGTCGCTGTCCGGACTTTCCTCGCTCTCTGAGGCTTTGTTCTCCCAGCGGCCGAAGGATTCCCACCCAGAGACATCTGCAGACATCTTCACACGCTTCCAGTCTGAGGAACGTTTCCAGGTCTCCTTCCAAAAGTCACTGTCAGCAGTGTCAGAGGAATCCTCGGACCGGTTCTCCTCTGGTTCTGGTTCTGTCTCCATGTGTTGTCTCTGTGTGTGATGAAGCTGTGAGGACTGAGGTTTCTCCTCCTCATCTTCACTATTCACAGGGACAGGAGTGAATGTGAAATTGATGACATCAGTCTGACCCATCCGGATCTCCTCCTCTTCCTCTTTGATGATCAGTGGTTCTTGGTCCTCCTGGTGGCTCGTAGTCTCTGGATCTGGTTCCCAGTCTTGTCCTGACCCCTCACAGTCTTGTCTAGTTCTTTTCTCTGAGCTCTGACCTCGTTGACATTTGTGTCGTTTTAACTGCGTGCTCCAGGAGAACCTCTGCTCACACTCGGGGCAGCTGAAGGGTTTCTCTCCCGTGTGCACCACCATGTGAAGCGTGAGGGTGAACTTCCTGCTGAACCTTTTGCTGCACTCGGAGCAGCCGTAGGGTTTCTCCCCAGTGTGAACCACCATGTGTGAGGTCAGGTGACCTTTGGTTCTGAATCTTTTACCGCAGTAGGAGCATCTGAAAGGTTTCTCTTCTATCTGACTCGATTTCTTCTTCTCTGTGCTTTTTTTCAAACCCTTCCACTCCCACTCATCACTGTCCTCAGTCTCAGCTTCAGAGGAATCTTCGATCTTCACCTCGATCTCTGCTCCAGGATCAGAGTCTGGTCCTGGTTCTGGTTCTGTCTCCATGTGTTGTCTCTGTGTGTGATGAAGCTGTGAGGACTGAGGTTTCTCCTCCTCCTCCTCCTGACTGCTCCTTGGTTCCTCCTCTTCCTCTTTAATGTGTTGGGGGGACTCAGAGTCCTCCTGCTGCTCTGGAGGTTCTTCTTTCATCACCACCAGCTGCTGCAGGAAACTACACACAAGCACAAAGAGAGAAACATGGAAAGAAACTGTGAGTTAAGGAGTCAGGTTCAACAAACTCAGATTTAACATAGTCAGGTTTTACGGAGTCAAGTTTAGAGAGAGAATTAAAGGAAACTCAGCTTCTGTTTGAATCAAAGAGATGATTAACTTTGGATGAACACAAACAATAGCGGACACACACACACACTCCTGCAAACATCAGTTTCTGAAGCTTCGAATAAAAACAGAAACTCTGTCTGAACAGAGTCAGAAACACGTCTTCCTTCAGTTTCTTGATTTTCAACATTATTCTGGTTTGGAGAAACTAAACCAGTTCACTTCTTTCTGACTCAGTCCAGGCCTCTGTCTGTTTTTAGATTTTAAAGTAGTAAATTTTTCTGGAGCTGTGACCTGACTGAATGTTGAACAGATCTGATAAACGTGTGAAGTGAAGAGGTTTAATGTGAAGTAAAGAAAGACAGAATGAAGTGTGTGTGGAGCTGATGGACAGATGATCTCTCTACCAGGAGCTAACTGAGGCTAACTGAATCTTTTAGAGGAAACAGAAGAAGAAGAAGAAGAAGAAGAAGAGAAAGATGAACCTGCTGAAGCTGCAGCTTCTTCCTCTCAGCTGTGAACATCAGCTCTTCTCTCTGTCAGTCCACGAGTCCACTTCAGACCAGGACAGACTGAAAACCCTTCACTTACTGACTCTCACTTCATCCTCACTGCAGCTCTGCGGGGGAAGAGAGGAAACAAAACACATCACTTCCTGTTTGCTTTTCTGGCCTTCACAATAAAAGCACAGTTTTAGTCCCAGCACAGACTCACGTTCACTCCTGTTCTCTGTCTCACTGAAGCTTCACTCACAAACTGTTCTGCTCCTTTTGGACTCTAGGTGGCGGTGTTGCTCTTGCTCTTCATGTTTGTCGAAGTCCTGTATTATATTTCATTAGTGTGACCTAATTCTAAGACCCCCTAAAGTGGAGTAGCTTCAACACCAAAACTTTTATTTAATGCACTCCTTTACTGTTTGAAGGGAACATCTTCTAAAGCCCAATGACAAGATAAAAGATAAAAATCTGGCTTTGTAGTGGAATCTGAATTTACATTTAAAGAAAGTGTTTAAATGTTGAGCTGACACTTTGGTGCAACATCTTAAGTTCAGGTTGGTGATTAATCAGAATAATGTCAGTAACTCAGTGCAGCTTTGATTTATTATAAAGATCAATTATCTGTAGAACGAGCCGAGAAAAACACAACAAATTTTGGGCAATTTTATAAAATGCCCCCAGAGAGAATTTTACCACCATGTCTGAGAAAAAGAGGACGTTGAGTTTCAGCCTATTTTAAAGAATGAAACACAAAGAAGAACATGAAGCAGAAACAGTCAAGTGTTTATTTATGACATGACAGTAAAATATTTAAAGCTGTAAACAAGTTCATGCTCTTAGTTTTATTTTCATTCATTGTTCAACATCCAAAATGTTGCTCTTCAAGTTTCTTGAAGTGCGGATAATGTTTTAATGCAAGACACTTTTTTTCTTACGCCACTGGCAGATTTTTTTAATGTGTTTCAAGAAATACAGACAACTTTTTTATCTTTGAATATCTTGAAATAAGACGCGTTTCTGGACTGGTCAGATGACTGTGGCTCATATTAAGAAATAAAAGACAGTTTTTACTAAAACCCCATTGGGGTCAGGACCTCAAAGTTGAGAATGACTGGTCAGTGTTTACTCAGTTTCTCATCCCTCTTTAAAACTTATCTGTAATGTTTTCCTCAGTTCTAAATCCTGAGTTGTACTCTCCACTGTCGTCAGTTTCAGGCTCTGAAGAGTCTTCGATTTTAACCTCAGTCTCTGCTTGTGGATCAGTTTCTGTTTGTGGATCTGAGTCTGAGTCTCTGAGTCTCTGAGAACTTCCTCCTCTCTGTGATCTGTAGTCGGATCGAATCCGGCCGCCTCTAGAGCAGCCGTAGGGTTTCCTTCTCGTGTGAATCGTCAGGTGCCGGAGCATGTTCCTTTTCTGTTTGAATCCCTTACCGCACACAGTGCAGCTGAAGGGTCTCTCTCCCGTGTGAATCAAAGAGTGCGTAGTCAGCTGACCTCTCTGGGTGAATCTTTTCCCACACTCCGAGCAGACAAACGGTTTCTCCCCCGTGTGGATCCTCATGTGTTCGTTCACGTGGCTCTCGTAGCCGAATCCTTTCCCGCACTGGGAGCAGATGAAGGGTTTCTCCCCAGTGTGCGTCCTCATGTGCTCCCTCAGACCGCAGCCTTTGGTGCAGACTTTCCCGCACTCAGGGCAGATGAACGGGTTGTTCCCCGAGTGAACGATCATGTGCTGGCTCAGGTTTCTCTCGTGGTTGAATCTTTTGCCGCACACGGAGCAGCTGAAGGGTTTCTCCCCCGCGTGGATTCTCGCGTGTCTGTTCGCACTTTCTTTACGAGTGAACTTTTCCCCGCACTCGGAGCACTCAAACGGTCTCTCCCCCGTGTGGACTTTCATGTGTCTGAGCATATTTCCTTTACACTGGAAACTCTGAGTGCACTGAGAGCAGCTGAAGGGTTTCCCTCCTGTGTGAATTTTCATGTGGTTTTTCAGATACTTTTTCTTTTCAAAGGTTTTACCACAAAAGGAGCAGCTGTGAGTTTCCTTCTCCTCTGATTCTTTTTCTGTGATTATTCCTACAGAGTTAAACCCTAAAGAGGGCGCTGTGGTCTGCTCCCACTCACAGCTGTCGTCAGTCTCTGGATCAGAGTCTGGTCCTGGTCCTGGTTCTGGTTCTGTCTCCATGTGTTGTCTCTGTGTGTGATGAAGCTGTGAGGACTGAGGTTTCTCCTCCTCATCTTCACTCTTCACAGGGACAGGAGTGAATGTGAACGAGCTGCTATCAGCCTCCTCCTCCTCCTCCTCCTCCTCCTCCTCTTTAATGTGTGGGGGGGGCTCAGAGTCCTCCTGCTGCTCTGGAGGTTCTTCTTTCATCACCACCAGCTGCTGCAGAGAAACTGCAGGAAACTCTGAAACAAACAAACACAGAGAGGAAAAACAAGGAGAGAAGTAGGGTTTTAAAAAGTCAGGTTTAACATACTCAGGTTTAACAAACTCAGGTTTAACATACTCAGGTTTAACATACTCGGGTTAAACAAACTCAGGTTCAACATTCTCAGGTTTGATAAAGTTATGTTTAACAGAGTCAAATTTAACAAACTCGGGTTTAACAGAGTCAGGCTTAACAAAGTCAGATTTAATAGAGTCAGGTTTAACATAGTCAGGCTTGGAAGAGTCAGGTTTAACAGAGTCATGTTTAACAAAGTCAGGTTTAACATACTCAGGTTTGATAAAGTTATGTTTAATAGAGCCAGGTTTAACAAACTCGGGTTTAACAGAGTCAGGTTAAACAGAGTCAGGTTTAAAAAAGTTAGGTTTAACATAGTCAGTTTTAATCGACTCGGGTTTGATTGCCAGGTTTAACATACTCAGGTTTAGAGAGAAAGTCAGCAAAAACTGAAACGCCGCCACAATAGAGTCAGAAACACATCCTCGGTAAGTGTCTTGTGTTTTGACATTATTTTAATAAATCAAAACTAAACCAGTCCACTTCTTTTTCAGGGCCCAGTTACACCGACCACTAAAACCATCCTGACTCCAGCAAAAATGCCATTTTAGTTTTACTGTTGCACAGTTATGAAGCCAAAACTATAATCCCACAAGAGAATGCAAGAATGTTGAAATGCACTGCTCAGCATTTCAACATCCAGCATTTACTTAAAGGAAATCATCTTTAGAAAGTCAGCCAAGTCTGGTGATTTCTCAGCAAAAAAAAAAAAATCAATAGAAATCAATGGAGTGTTTGGATCTGATAATGTAGAGACTGAGCTGGAGTCAGGTCAGAGTCTGCAGGTTCAGAGAAAAACCTTTTTCTAACAGAGTCTGAACAAACCTGTGAGATCCTCAGACCCAGACCACATCCACGAGTCCACATCCAGGGGGCGGGGGCACCTCCAGGGGGGGCACAGTAGACTGTAGACCACCTCTCTGATCCTCTTTTATCTCATGATACACAGGAAAAATCAGCCGAACAGGAAAACACGAAACCGGAAACAGACGCACTGTTCCTCGTATGATCCTTCAGAATAAAAGCGCGTCTAACGTCATTCTTCAGGAAATTAACCTTGTAATTTTTAATGTTTTTGTTTTCTTATCTTAATTATCCGTCTGCTTACATTGTTTGTTTTATTTTTATTTTTTGAAACCCTGGTGCTCTGTCTGTCTGTATCTCTGTTTCATATTTGTTTGCTCCTTTTTGTAATGTTTATACTCTTCTAATAAATAAATAAATAAATAAATAAATAAGACACAAGCAATAAAACAGAGACTAATGCTAGAGACTTTTTTTTTAATGTTACAGTGAGAAATTTTATGAAAAACATTTTTCAGATAATAAACAGAAAAATATTTTAAATAAGCAAAAAAAAAAAAAAAAAAAGTTTTATCACTCGAAGCTTTTGAGTCTTTTACAAGAAACTGATGTTTTTTCTTCTGAGTCTTATCTTATTTCAGATAAAATCATATAATAATGACTTATCATGACTTGGAATCTGATAATAATGACTTAGTATCCCACAATAATAACTTAGCTTTTTTCAGTTTTCCTAATTTTATTTTATTTATTTATTTTACTGGCAGAGATGGGCTTTTATGAGAGACTAGATTTTAAAAAGAGAGTTCGGTTGAATCATTTTTTCCTAATTTTTACCTGAGTGTTTTTTTGTTTCTGCCCGGTAGGGGGCAGTGGCGCACCGAGCTGATGAACCGGAAGTAGAGTTTGTGTTCCGTGCTGTTAGCATGTAGCACTGAGCTAACAGAGGATCCTGGTTTAAAGTCCTGGTTCGGGTCTGTTCTGGTCTGATGTGGACTCGTGGATCTTAAAGGTTTTTCAGACTGTTGCTGCTGCTGACGGAACCAAAACCTGGACCCGGATCCTCAGGTCTTTACTGGTCTCAGACTCTGACTGGACCTGGACTCTCACAGGTAAATAATCACCTGAAAAAAACAGATATTAACATATTTTCAAACCTGTTTCAGGATCAAAACCGAACCCGGAAAATGAAGCTGACACAATGTAAACAATCAAACACGTAACTATAGAAACCAGTTTACCCCGGTTCAAAATATACAAATCAAAGTGGGCTATAATCCAAATAATAGAGGTCGATTTTTAAAAGTTCTTTGAAAATGGATAAAAACATATTTCTGAGAGAAGAATTATGTTTTCTAACAGATTTCAGTAGTTGACCAACATTTCAAAGTTTTTAGGTTCATTATTTTTTAGTATTTTTAATTTGAGCACCCAAAAATGTCAGGTGGTGCAACCAAATATATGAAAATATATTTATATGTTCCTGTTATTTTTTCTGTGTGAAATTATTGGCAAGTATCTCTCAAGTGTCTGTAGTGACTCATACATTTTCATTTTGTGTGTTTCATTTCTTTTATTTGTGAATAANAAGAATGTTTTATTTTAAAAGGTTCAAGCATAAAATAATGCCACTGTGTTTTTAATTTCCATTTACAATAACTGACATTCAATTTTTAGAGTTTAATTACTGTGGATACTTGTCAGGACGGTTGCACCACCTGACATTTTGGGGGTTTGAGGAACCAAAACACAAAAAAACATGTTATATTTTAATAGTTTAAAGATGTGTTCAAATAACACAGGTTTCATAGAATAAAGAAATACATGTGATGAAATACTCAATTCATGATGGAAGGAAATATTGCACTAGGACACAAAAACAAAGGGACGTCAGGTCATTGACCCTTATACAGTCTACTGCAAAATTTCGACGTTTTATTTCATGATATTTACTTCTTACCTCGAATTGTAAACATTTTTTCATAATTATGACTTTTGGTCTTAAGATATTACTAATTCTCCTCATAGTTATGACTGTATTATCTCATTATTTAGACTTTTATTGCAATGTTTCTGTGTATCTCATAATTTTTATGTCTTATCTCTAATTTTAAACTTTCATAATTTTCTTATCTCAAAATTTCGACTTCTTATCTCATTATTTTGAGTTTTTCTCAAAACATTGACAAATCTCTTCATAGTTACGACTATTATCTCAATGTTTACACTTTTTATCTCATGATTTCTATGTTAACTTGAATTTTAAACTTATTCATAATTTTAACTATTTCATCTGAAAATTTTGAGATAAACACATAAAAGAAGCTGCTGCTCCTCACTGGCTCTGAGCAGAAACTAAATATTCAGGGGAATCAGTTCAGATGGAACTTTAACACAGTTTTGCTCCTTGTTTTTAAAACCTGACTTTGTCAAACCTGATTATGTTGAACCTGACTTTTGAACTCACAGTTCTTTCCCTGTTTCTCTGCAGCAGCTGGTGGTGATGAAAGAAGAACCTCCAGAGCAGCAGGAGGACTCTGAGCCCCCCCCACACATTAAAGAGGAGGAAGAGGAGGAGCCTAACACCAAAGAGTTCAAGTTCACTCCTGTCCCTGTGAAGAGTGAAGATGAGGAGGAGAAACCTCAGTCCTCACAGCTTCATCACACACAGAGACAACACATGGAGACAGAACCAGGACCAGAACCAGGGTCAGAGATGGAGGTGAAGATGGAGGACTCCTCTGAAGTTGAAACTGAAGACAGTGACGAGTGGGAGGAGAGCCGCGGGTCTGAGTTTGGTGAAACGCCCGAAGACGAGACGCTAAAACTCTTCAGCTGCTCTCACTGTGGCCGCAGGTTTAACAACAAAGGGAATCTAACCAGACACATGATGGTTCACACGGTAGAGAAACCCTTCATCTGCCCTGAGTGCGGGAAAAGATTTACCCAGAAGTCCAACCTGACCCTTCACCTGGCGCAGCACGGAGAGAAACCTTACAGCTGCTCTGACTGCGGGGAAACGTTTCCTAACTGCTCAATGCTGGCGACGCACGCGAGGATCCACCGAGGACTCAAACGCTTCGTCTGCTCTGCCTGCGGCAAAGAATGGAGGAGCAGCTCCAAACTGAAGAGTCACATGAGAGTCCACGTCGCAGAGAGACCTCACTACGGGGGCTGCACCCAGTGCGGGACCAGGTTCTCCAGTCTGTTTCAGGTGAACAGCCACAGGTGTGTCAGGGAGTCTGAAGACCACGAAGAAACTGGTTCCCAGAGCCGAGACGAGGGAGAAGAGACAAATGCAAGTGTGAAACCTGAAGAGGGAGCTGAGGAAGAGTTCTGGAAGAAGAGCAGGAAGCGCCGGTTAGCGGTGACCTACCACAGGAAACAGAAAGTCCCAGAAAACGACGAACGACAACATGACCTCAAAACATTCACCGAAACAGAACCTGAGACGCATCAAAGAATCCAGATCGATTTATGCACCCAAAGCAAACCTCTGACAGCGCTAGACCTCCTCCAGGATGAGGATCTACCTGAGACCGGAGCAGAGATCCATCAGGACCCACCTGAGGAAACAGGACCAGAAACAGGAAGTGGTTTTGAAAGACCTCAGAGTGGGAACACAAAAAAGAAGAAGAAGAAACGTCTGGGGAAGAGGCTCCTGAGCTGCCCTCAGTGTGGAGGAGGCTTCATCGAGGAGCAGGACCTCCTGGTCCACATGAGGATCCACATCAAGGAGCACCTCTTCAGCTGCTCCCTCTGCGGTCAAAGATTCGCCACCCGTGACAGTTTGACCGCGCACATGTCGACTCACGCTGTGGGCGAGCCGTTCTGCTGCTCGTTGTGCGACCCGAGGTTCCCGCACAGCCAGTCCGAGTGCGAACACATGAAGGAGGTCACCGAGCAGACGCGCTTCCACTGCTCCTGTGGCGAGGAGTTCACCTGGAGGAGACACCTGATCAGACACATGGAGGGTCACAGACCGGAGTCCAGACATCACAGGTGCTCGCCAGAAACCAGGAACCAGGACTCTGCTGAACCTGAGAGCACAGACAAAGAAGAGTCAGGGTTCAACTCCCGGACACTCGACTCTGACGTTGGGCATGTTCTTCACCCTGAGTCCGACAACCATCGCCTCCTGGAGATCCACAAACACGACCACCAGGGGGCGCCACAGGTCATCAAAGAGGAACAGGAAGAAGTCTGGATCGGTACCAGCAAGTTTACCTTCACTCCTGTCGCTGTGAAGAGTGAAGACGAGGAGGAGAAACCGGTCACTGTAGACGCCCCTTTCAGTAAAACCTCAATCTGGAACGACAACGCCGCTGAGGCAAAGAGCGACGACAGCGTGGACAGCGACTTCTGGAAAGAAGGAGAGGCTCAGAGAAAGATGAACTCCCTGAAAAAGGACGATTACCCAAAAAGCAGCAAGGGGAATAAAATCTACATCTGCTTCAAGTGCGGCGAGAGGTTCCACGTGCTCGGCGACCTGCGGTGCCACGAGAAGAGGATCCACAGGATAAAAGAGAAGAAGAAGAGAACTTTCCCGTGCTCCGTCTGCGGTCACGTGTGTCCGTACTTATCCAACCTGAAAATTCACATGAGGAGGCATACCGGGGAGAAACCCTTCGTCTGTCAGAAGTGTGGGAAAAAATACGCCCAGAAGGAAAACCTGCGGCTGCACTTGTTGAAACACGCCAGAGAATCACCGTCGGATATAGAGTCCACATAGAGCTTCAACGTTAAATACTTCACCTGCCAGTCATCCTCCCAGACTATTAATGATGAATTACTTTATTTACATGGCTAACTTTCTTTATTCAGAGTTTCAAGGTGAGTTAAAGATCAGCTCTGATCAAGGTGATGGTTTGAATAATGTGATGAATTATTGTCAGATTAAAGCTGCTCTTTGAACTTTGAGACACATCTAAAGACTTTATTCTTTTAAAGGAGACATTCATAAACACTCAGGAGAGATAAACGTCCAGTCAGAGCAGAAATCCTGAGAAGATTAACCTCCAGGATCATGAACTCCTTTTAAAAATGATAACGCTCCATTTTTAATAAAGTTTTTCTGTACAAAAAGCAGAGTCAGAGTTTGAAAAGTGTCTTTATTCTTCATGATGTGTTTACAGAATAAAATGAAACTTTGAGGTTCCAAAAGAAGAAACGTCAGAGCTCAGAGTTTTTATTTACAGTCTGTTCACAAACTGAGAAGAACTTCAGAGATACAGTGAGGAGGAAGTGATGTCACAGCTCGACACCTGAGCACAGAAAACGCCTCAGATGACGTAAAAGATCTGAGTCCTGCATGGACCAGGTTTTACAATCCATTGTTTAACATGTAAACAAGAACAGAAAACAATGATTTTCAAACCCATCTTCAATTGAATACATTGTTCTTAAACTGTTGGACTATTTGCTCACGCAGTTGTTGACAAAGTGGTGAACCTGGCTCCATCTTCGTCAGTTGAACGTGGGTAAAACAGGATTTGCAAACCATTGTGTTCTGTTCTAATTTACGTTTTACACAACATCCCATCGTCGCTGGAATTAGAGTTGAATAAGAAGTTTTTGAAGGTGGAAGACAGAAAAACAAAGCTTTCAAAAATAAAACACTTCAGTGGACAGAAGCACCAGTTTCACTGACAGGAGTTCCTGCTCAGGTGAGTTGTTTCAGGGACAGAGGAGGAACAACCTGAGCCTGTCAGGACACACTGAGGTCAGACCACAGGTTTATTGTGGTCATCAACGCCTGAGACAGACAGGAAGTCTGTGAGCAGAGTTTTAGTCAAACGCAGGAATGTTTCTTTATTAGTAACTTTTTATTGAAACCTTTACCACAAACGCCACAGCGATAGAGTTTCTCTCCGGTGTGAATGGTCATGTGCTCCGTCAGGTGGACATTTTGTTTGAAGCTTTTCCCACACACAGAGCAGCCATATGGTTTCTCTCCTGTGTGAATCCTCATGTGAGTCTTCAGGTTTCCTTTGAGGCTAAAAGTCTTCCCGCACTCGGGGCAGGTGAAGGGTTCTTTGGGCGATTTCCTCGCCGTGCGGCGTGACTGCGACTCCTCCCCGCCACACCTGTGCGTCCTCAGCTGCGAGTACCAGGTGAACCTTTTCCCGCAGACGCCGCAGCTGAAGCGTTTCTCCTCCGTGTGGACCGACATGTGCAGAGTCATCCTTCTCTTGTGAGCGAATCTTTTTTCGCAGAAGGGGCAGCTGAAGGGTTTCTCCCCCGTGTGAATCCTGGTGTGAAGCTGCAGGGTTCCCTTCTGGCTGAAACTCCGGCCGCAGAAGGAGCACTGGAAAGGTTTCTCCCCCGTGTGCGTTCTCATGTGCGCCAGGATGTTTCCACTGCAGCTGAAGTGTTTGTGACACACAGGGCAGCTGAAGGGTTTCTCCCCCGTGTGAGTCCTCATGTGGCTCATCAGGTGGTCTCTGCGGCAGAACTTTCTCCCGCACTCGGAGCAGCTGAAAAGCTCTCTGTCCGGGTTCAGCCTGTCCACGCCTGACCGCGGCTCTGAGCTCTCCTCCAGTTCCAGTCCGTCATCGCTGCCTTCAGCTTCAGCTTCTGGAAGAAACACAGACGGATCTGCTCCCACAGAGTCAGAACTCCATCCTGGTCCCGGGATGTTGTCTTCAACGACGCCGCCGACGCCGCGTTTGAGGTTTTTCTTCCCCGTGTGGATCCTCATGTGTCGGCTGACGTCTCCGCTGTACCTGAACGTCTTCTGACACACGGAGCAGCTGAAGGGTTTCTCTCCTGTGTGGAGTCTCATGTGGCTGATTGAATTCCCCTTCTGGGAGAATCTTTTACCACAAAAGGAGCAGCTGAAGGGTTTCTCTCCCGTGTGAATCCTCATGTGAGCGTTCAGATGCGGCTTGCGGCTGAACCTCTGGCCGCACTCGCAGCAGACGTACGATCGCTCCACGTTTTTATGTTCGACGTACGAGACAGGCTCTTTAATCTCCTCAGCGTCACTGACTTCAGTCTCAGAAGAATCCTCACTCACCGGCGCCAAATACGTCTCTGGATGTGGGTCTTGACTTTTTCTGTGATGAAGCTGTGAGGACTGAGGTTCCTCCTCCTCGTCCTCATCCTCGCTCCTCACAGGAGTGAATGTGAACCCATCCACAGGTGCCTCCTCCCATCCCTCCTGACTCCTCCACAGCTCCTCCTCCTCCTCTTTGATGTGGGGGGGCTCAGCGTCCTCCTGCAGCTCGTCTCCGATTATCACCATCAGGACGTCTGAGGGCGAAGCTGAAACACAGAAAGACGTTTTCGTGTTGCTATGAAGCTATTAAGGTTTACCTGTTTGCCCAAAAAGACTTTGGCTCTCATTTGTGGCCACGCCCACTGAGTTACAAGTTTCCTTTCATAACTTTTTATCCTTAAATTGGTGCATGTTTGAAAAGGGATCTACCCTTTAAATGCGTTGCTCTGATGGATGGAGAGTTATCATGTGCCTGTGCAGGTTGTGAATGTAGCCTGCTCAATTAGAANTGTAGTTTTAAGTAGCTGTAGGGGCTTTTTTTTTTTTTGTTCGAGCTCTTCATTAAATTAAAAAATAAAAAATAAAAAAAAAAAAAAAAGTATTTGCTTTTTAAGAGGTCTGCTTCTGTGCCATTATCAGTGTGCTCTTCTATTAGAGTCAATACGGTAATAATTCACATTTAAAGATTAAGAGACAGAAAAACAGACAAAGATCCTATGTATCCTATGCATATGTGTGTGTGTGTGTGTGTGTGTGTGTGTGTGTGTGTGTCCATGGTTAGCAGCAGCAGCAGCTAACAGACCGTTACTGCAGCTCCTGTTAGCTTAGCATCATTAGCAGAGGCAAAGATCAAACAAACCTCCTCGTGACTCTGCTCCAGGTTCCAGCTCCACGTGCAGCTCTCTCAGGTGAGTCTCCATCTTCGTCCTCTTCATCCAGACCCGAACCTGACGGGTCCAACCCAAGACCTGCGCCCACAGCCCGGACAGGACCAGCACTTCCGGAGCACCCCTTCACAATAAAAGACTCTACTAAAATCAGGCTCGAGTGTTTGCGGGTTTTTTTGTTTGTTTATTTTCTCAGAAGTGTGAAAAAGTACAACTTGGCTTAGTTGAGAATTTTTTGTCCACATTTTGTCCAAATTTTGAGAAAAAAAGTCAAAATTTTGACTCATTTGATTGATTTGAATTTTCCCATCGAAATTTCTGCTCAGTAATATAATAATAAAAAATAACAATTTCAACTTTATATAAAAAAATAAACAAAACAAAAATGAACAAAGCCAGTTTTTCATTTTTATATCTTTCACTAGCTGATGCTTTGAAGTAAAGATCATAAACAAACCAAGATTTTTTTTATTCTTAAGAAATCTGCTGAGCTGGAAAAACAGTGAACGTGCTTAAAATAAGTTTTGAGTGAGAACTGAAAGTGTCCTAGAGGTGAGCTCTGTAATTGTAAAGCCTCATACTATGGCTGAGACACTGATTCAAGAAAGAAAATATCTCTGACTGGACAATTATGATGTAAAAATGGAGTCATGGCTCCAATAAGGATGAGCACTTCATTGTCTTAAGTTTACAACTTGATTTCCAAAAGTTAAAGACCTTATCCTCCAAAGTTTATGGTTTCATTCTCACAAGTTAATGGCTTATTCTTGAAAGTTGAGGACTTTATATATGAGTTTATAGCTTTGTTTTTGTAAATTTACTCTTCATTTTATAGCGTGGCCCTAATCCTCCATTGTTAATAATGGCACAGTCCTACACTGATCAAACAAAACAAGTTTGTTATCACTAAAAAATGATCTGTTTTATTTTTTAAGACATTACTTTTACTTACCTGAAGGGGCCAGTTATAATTCTGAGCTCCATAAGCTGCATCAGTGAGTAAACTAATTTTATGTATAATGTGCCTACATCGTTTACATTGTGATAACCTCAATAAATAACTCTGCCTGAGTCTGTGATGCAACATATGGATGTTTCTTGATCTCTTCTCATGTTCTGTAGTGACTGAATTCTCTTTTTTTATTCATAACAATTCATAATGAAAATTTGAATATTCCGGTTTCACTTCCAATAAGAAAAAAAATGTAAGAACAGAGGTCTAGGCATGTATGAGTTATGCACATTTGAGTTTTTATTAAAAAACAAATAAGTTAAAGTGATTTTATTTAACGGTAGCTTACTATGCTGCAGGTTGAGGACTTTCATCGACAGTCAGATAGAACTAAAGCACTTCTCACAACAAGTGACTCATCAGTTCAAATCTGAAGCTTTAAGACTCTTTCTGCTGACGTCAGAACAACAGTCACACTTTACTTCCTGTTTTCTCCATTATTGACTCTGTTCACCTGAGAGTGAGTCTGTGGGAGTCAAGTAACAGACTCCTCAGCTTCTACTTCCTGCTGTCCTTTGTCTGACTCTGCATCCACTAGCCCCGCCCCCTGACCGTGTCCCGCCGCGTGCAGCTTCATGTGTCTCTTCAGATGTCCGGTCACGGTAAAGCGCTTCCCGCACACTGAGCAGCTGAAGGGTTTCTCTCCGGTGTGCACCCTCATGTGGATCTTCAGACTCCCCTTCTGAGCGCAGCTTTTCCCGCACACGTTGCAGCTGAAGGGTTTCTCCCCGGTGTGAACCCTCATGTGTTTGGTCAGGTCTCCTTTCTCCGAGCAGCACTTCCCGCAGAACGGGCAGCTGAAGGGTTTCTCCCCCGTGTGGACCCTCATGTGTTTCTTCAGATCGGTTTTCTGGGCGCAGCCTTTCCCGCAGACATTGCAGCTGAAGGGTTTCTCCCCCGTGTGGTACTTCATGTGCCGGTTCAGGTGCTCTTTGACGTGGAAGCTCTTGTTGCAGACGGTGCAGCTGAAGGGTTTCTCTCCGGTGTGGATCCTCATGTGTCGGGTCATGTTCCCTCGCCCGCTGAAGTTTTTCCCGCAGAACAAACAGCTGTACGGCTGCTCACCGGTGTGACACCTCATGTGAGCAGTGAGCGAGCCGCTGTCTTTGAAGGATTTGTCGCAGCCGGAGCAAGGGAAGGGTCTCTCTCCGGTGTGGTCTCTGATGTGTCGGTTCAGGTTCCCCTTCAGGCTGAATCTTTTCCCGCAGTAGGAGCATGGGAAAGGTCGCTCTTTCTCCGGTGACCCCACACTGCTCTCTGCAGCTTCACCGAGTTTCTGAGCCTCTGAAACAAACTGGTTCTGAGTCCGAGTCCAGTTAAAGTCACTGTCGTCGGTTCCCACAGAGTCCAAAGAGTTCTCCTCACTCACTGGTTCCACACGAGTCTCTGGTTCTGGTTCTGTCTCCATGTGTTGTCTCTGTGTGTGATGAAGCTGTGAGGACTGAGGTTTCTCCTCCTCATCTTCACTCTTCACCGGGACAGGAGTGAACATCAACTCGCTGCGATCAGCCTCCACCTCCTGCTCCTCCTCCTCCTCCAGTCCTTGAAGCTGCTCCTCCTCCTGACTGCTCCACAGTTCCTCCTCCTCCTCTTTAATGTGGGGGGGCTCGGACTCCTCCTCCGGCTCCTCTTTCCCCACCTGGACGTCTTCATTACTCTCTGAAACACACAAACAAACCATGAACACACACACGTTAAAACTACAAAGTTGTTTAAAAAAGTTCATGACTTCACATGAAGCGGATCGTCTGAAGACAGGAAGTGAAAGAATAAACATCATGAATGCACCAAACATTCAGCCTCCAAAATGTTCAACCTAAAAATGGCTCAAAAGTGCATGTTTGGATCATGAACGAGAGACTTACATCACTAAAAGGATGGAAACAGCTTGTTGTGATGATGCAAGAAATAAACCCACAGTCAGCACAAAGACCAGGACAAATCCATGTGTTTTGAAACATTTACAGAAGTTATTCTCTGCGTTTCTTATGGTGGTTTTCCCAACTCTCTAAGGGTTCCTGAGCTTAAATTTGCACCAGCCGACATGTTCAGACTGGAAAACAAGTTGGTTCCAGCTTGAGAATTGTGACATCATTTGGTTCAGAGAATTTTATTTGTTTACTGTCATGTTTGTTTTACTGGTGTCTTTGTTTACATTTGGTACCAAGAAAGAAACATGGAACTTTTTGGATCTGAATCAAACATTTGTTGACTGCTTTTAGTTTTGATTTAATTGAAAAAAGCACATTTTGTTAATAAAATACTTTTTGAACAAACTGTAACATGGCATTTCTCTCTCAACTCTCCTATGTTTAAAAAAAAGTCGTGCACAATAACTGAATAATGCGAGTGGAACCAGGAAACAGAAAAGCAAAAATGTTTTTTTTTTTCTTTCCAAAGTCTAATCTACTTTTAGTTTTCTTATCTGAAGTTTCTGATATCCTCAATAAAAACTACACACGAAACTTTCTTTTAACGTCTTATAACTAATGAAAAACCAACTCCTCAGAAAAAAGAGGACTTGAACACAATGCAGCCAAATATCATCTTCATTTCTCAGAGGTGTAATAAGTTTTTAAATCTGGAATGAATGGGGAGACATAGATTTTGACCTATACTGCAGCAGCCACCAGGGGGAGCACTTTTTAAAGAGGCTTCAGTTGGAGTCACTGTTATGGTGTCCATTCATTATACAGACTATGATGTGCAGTGGTTAATCTGGATGTTCTGGACAATTCTAGCTGGAGTATCTAGAAACTACAGCTCCCATAAGGCTTAGCAGCCTCAGCTGAGCCCTCTGGGAGTTGTAGTACTTCCCTGCAGACAGGTTTTCTCTGGTTTTACTGATTTTGTTTGGTTCAGGTTTGGTGTTTTATTGCCCTGACATGTCTCAGGTTTCAGACTCTGCAGGGAAAACTCCAGAAACTTCTCTGGTTCTGCAGAAAACTGCGCTGTTAGCTGCGGTGGCTAGCTGCTGTTAGCCTGTGCTCCGGCTCCTCCGGGAGCTCCGGGTGGTGTCTGCAGGGACGTACCCGCTCTGGTCAGCTTGACCTGGGGCTTCAGCACGGCATCGAGCAGCCTCCTCTGGCGGCTGACCTCTCGCTCGTACTCCGCCACAGTTTCCTGGAACAGAGCGACGATCTCCTCCGCGGCCGCCGTGAGCCGCGCGGTGAGCAGCGCTCTGAGCGCCGGGACTTCAGCCGCTTCTTCTCCGCTCTCCAGCTGCAGCAGGACGGCTTCAGCGGCGGCGCTCAGCCGCTCATGGACCGACACCCGGAGCAGCTGCACCCCGCACATCCTGCTGCTGTCTGCGGACAAAGACACACAGCTGCTGCTGCTGCTGCACTCACATTGGACACAGTAGACACACACACCACATACACCACATACACACACACACACACACACACACAAACACACACACACACACTGTTCCGCGTCGACGACTGTTCGCTTTGGTCTGAGCGAAGCGCAGAAGCGAACAGCGAACCCTGCTGGACGGAAGAGAGAGGCTCAGGTCCTGAAAATGTTCATAATGTATAAATACCAACACTTTGTACACCTTTTGGTAATAAGTTTAGACTTTAAAGCCAATAATTGTAAATGTTGTAATGTTTATAATGTACAGAGATATCATCTATGTTATTAATATTTTAATTTTATTTCATATTCTGCACTGCACGCTCGTTTTGCACATCTGTTAAGGTTATTTAACTAGATATTCAACTGTGTGTATGTTTTTCATGTCACACCTGAATGAGAAAGCCACTTCCACCAGTTAAAAAAATACATATTTATGAAAAAGTGGCTTTAATGAGAATTTGTTTTGTCCTGAAAAAGTCAGAGTTTGAGACAGAAAATGTCAAGATAACAGGAAAGTCCAAGTTATGATATTATGAGATAGATTAGTCAAAGTTTGAGACAAAAAAAAATTGAGACAATAAATCTTAGAATATAAGAAAAAATGTCAAAATTTGAGATAAAAAGTATAAATTACAAGATATAAGTAAAAAGTGATGAATTAAAGGTCAAAATTATGAGATAAAAGTCAGAATTGTGAAATAAAAGTCATAAATATGTGATTAAAAAGTTTTCAAATGAGAAATTATTATGTTTCATTGTCTAATTTTTTTTTTTTTTTTATCATTGATTCCCTCATTATGTCAAAGAAAGAAAGAAAGACAGAAAGAAGGAAAGAGCCAAACTCTTTTAAACAACTTCTTCTTCTGTCACTTTATTAAAACATCACACATCAAACATCAGTTTCTGATTTATTCAACCATCACATCCTCATATCAGAGCTTCAGTGAAACAGGAACCAGAACCTTTCTCTCCTTCTCCTGCTTTTGCTCTTTTTCTTGAAGTTTCTTTGTTCTTTCCTTCTGACCTGAACTGATTTCACCAAATTAAAATAACCTGTTAATGACTAAATCCTGGTTCCTGGCTCAGACTCACTGCACAACAAAAAAACTGAAATCTAATCAAGTGTTTACGTCTTATTTTGTAGTTAAAATATCTTTTTAAATTTAACATGAACCATATTTTCAGAGTCCAGAGGAATCTTATTCTAAGGTACTGAAGGACAAAAATGTCTGAATTGTTTGAAACAAGAAAAAAAATCTGCCAATGGGTTAAGAAAACAGTTTACTGTATTAAAACTTTATTCTTATATCAATGAACTTAATGAGCGATATATCTGACGCCATTGGCAGATTTTTTTCTGCGTTACAAGGAATTCAGACATCAATTTTGTCTTAAAATAAAAATAAGACAAGTTTCTGGACGTGTAGGTTGAATGTTGCTCATACCAAAGGGTCTGAAAAATCCATAAAGCAATATATCAGGATATTTAAAATCCTTGAAAAGATAAAAACTCATATTTTAGCCGAGTTAGAAGTAAAATACAGTTTTCAATGACATAGGGCACTTATGCACTTTTTTTCATGCAGTCTTTCAATCAGACAGTTACAAGAGAAATATGTGATTATTTTTTTAACCTATTGTTGTGCTGTCAGTACCTCAAAGTACTTTGTTCCTCATGTGTTAAATTACAGTGTGAGCTTCACTGCAGGTTTAGATTTTTCTAATACATTGTTAAAAGGAAATACAAGATACATAATTTCTTTGTAAGTTAGTTCAAGTGACTTAATGCACTTAATGTTTTCAAGTTAAAAAACACTGTATTTGACGTATTTCAAAAATCACTAATATGGAAAAGTTCTTTTCAATCAAATAGTTTTGACGTAATTTGTTCTTTCAATTTTGACAACTATAGTGTCATTTACATATACATCATCCAAAGGTTTTACTTAGTTACCTGTAGAATATCACAATATATCACAATACTGTGAACTCATGATAATCATAAGGCTCTTGCCGATACTCACTCCTACTTAAACCAAGACTAAAACATCAATTTTTGTTAAAATTAGGCCATAAACACTTGATTAGACTTCAGTTTTTGCAGTGTGAGTCTCTACAGCTGGATGAAGTCGGTCTGGACTCCCTCCGGCGGTTTCATGTTTCCCGTCATCGCCGCCGCTTTCCCGGTTTGTTCTCCTGAGTGAACCTTCATGTGAGAGTCTAGCGAGCGTTTCTCCTGGTAGCTCTTCCCGCAGACCTGGCAGCTGTAGGGTTTCTCCCCGGTGTGCGTCAGCATGTGTCTCTTCAGGTCGATCTTCTGTACGAAGCCTTTGCTGCAGAGCTGACAGCTGAACGGTTTCTCCTTCTTGTGGAAACGCTCGTGCGTCTCCAGCGAGATCTTCTGGCGAAACCTTTTCCCGCACAGGCTGCAGATGAAAGGTTTCTCCCCCGTGTGGATCCTCATGTGAGAGTCCAGGTTTCCGATCTGTCTGAAGTTTTTCCCACACACTCTGCAGTTGTAGGGTTTCTCTCCCGTGTGGATCCTCTTGTGGACGTCCAGGTGCTGACTCATGGTGAACTTTTTCCCGCACTCGTCGCAGGAATAGATTCGAGGTTTTCCTCCCGTGTGGCTTTTGATGTGTCTCCTCAGGACCGTGTTCTCGATGAAAGTCTTCCCGCAGAACTCACAGATGTACGGGCGCTCGCCGGCGTGCAGCTTCATGTGTCGTTCCAGCGAACCTTTCCTGGGGAAGTCTTTCCCGCAGTCTTTGCATCTGAAGGGTTTCTGGCCCGTGTGAGTCCTCATGTGGATCTCCATGTCCCTGAAACTGATGCCGCAGATGTCGCAGACCCGCGTGGTTTCTCTGTGGCTCTGGATGTGAAGCTGCAGACTCTCGGAGGACTCTGACTGCTCGCCGCAGACGCCACAGCGACACTCGGGGTGGTTCAGGTGGGTCTCGGCATGGCGTACGAAGTTCCCCTTGTTGTGAAAGGCGCTCCCGCAGACGCTGCAGCAGTGAGACGGAGTCAGACTGGGTTTCCTTCGTCTGCTCCTTGGCGCCGGCGGCGTCTCGTCCACCTCGTGGCTGCGTAGGTGTCTCCTCAGGTCGGCGCTCTTACTGAAGCCCTGGCCGCAGACTTTGCAGGCGAAGAGCGTCTCACCGTCATGCGCCTTCATGTGTCGCTCCAGAGAACCCGTGTGGCTGAACTCTTTGTGGCACACAGAGCAGCTGAAGGGTTTCTCCGCCGTGTGGATCCTCATGTGTGTCACCATGTTGCCTTTCTGGTTGAAGCCTTTCCCGCAGACGTGGCAGCTGAAGGGTTTCTCTCCCGTGTGCAGCCTCAGGTGCGTCTCCTGCGCCCGGATGGAGGGGAACTTCTTCCCGCAGACGCCGCAGGTCCTGCTGCTGTCGCGGTGCGTCTGAAGGTGCAGTTTCAGTCCGTCGGTGGACTCCTGATGCTCCCCGCACAGACCGCACTGAAACTCCGCCTCCTTTAAGTGTTTCTCCACGTGCTTCATCAGGAAACCTTTCCTGTCGAAGGACTTCCCGCACACTCTGCAGCAGTGAGGTGTCTCCTCTTCATCATTCTCCTCCTCCTCCTCTTCGCCTCCATCATCTGGAGAGGTTGGGTCCGGTTCAGAGACGTCCTCAGGTTTGTGGGAGGAGCCGGGCAACGAGTCCTTCAGTTCGTCTTCAACACAGACGTTCGACTTCAGGCTCCTGAGCCCCACAGAGACACACAACTCTGAGAAAACAGAGACAGAAACAGATTGAAGAAACTCTCTGATGAGCTACATTACAGATGAATAAAACCAGGAATAAATAACTTCAAAACACAAGAGCTACTTTCACTCCTATGATAAATGTGACATCTCTTGGATGAAATGTTTGATTTTTTTCGGCTGTTTTTGCTCCTTTCTGACTAATTTCTACGATTATGTTTTCATGAAATGTTAGCTTTAACGCCGGTCTCAGGGTCTGTGTGTACCCTGGCGCCCCCTGTGGACAAAACCATTTCCTAACTAACTGTGCGAGTTGTTGCGTGTAATGTGGTCGAATATATAAGCAAATGCTCATTTAGTTCTATAAGGAATGACGATACTTAAACACCATGTTTTTCAGACCAGGTGTGAGGTCTCTGATTGATTATATCTTGTTGTTTTTTTAAACTAACTGAGCTTCTGTTCAATAAACCTCAGAGTTCACTCAAACAGATCCAGATCCAGGTAGACCTGATCCTGGTTGCTGAACAAAAACTTGTGAAACCTTCCTGATTGCTGAATCCACCCAGAACCTGTCTGGACCTCAATCCATCCTCCAATCCCCGGGTCTTCTCTCTGACTCTTACCCAGCTCCGGTGCCCCCTCCCCGGCCTCTCTTACCCGGCTCCGGTGCCCCCTCCCCGGACTCTCTCTGACTCTTACCCGGCTCCGGTGCCCCCTCCCCGGCCCCTCTCTGACTCTTACCCGGCTCCGGTGCTCCCTCCCCGGCCACTCTCTGACTCTTACCCGGCTCCTGTGCTCCCTCCCCGGCCTCTCTCTGACTCTTACCCGGCTCCGGTGCTCCCTCCCCGGTCTCTCTCTGACTCTTACCCGGCTCCGGTGCTCCCTCCCCGGCCTCTCTCTGACTCTTACCCGGCTCCGGTGCTCCCTCCCCGGCCTCTCTCTGGGCTCTGTATCCGCTCAGTATGTGTTTCACGGCGGCGTCGATCAGCTCGGTGATGCGCTCGTGCAGCTGCTCGGTTTTTCCCGCCGCCTCGCGCTCCTTGAGCAGCCTGAAGATTCTTTCCGCCGCCGCCGCGAGCTGCTGTTCGATCAGCGCGCGCAGGTTCCGGTCCTCCGCCGCCTTTGATCTTTTTTTGGACATTTTTCCCGCGAACAAAGAAAGTAAACAGCGCGAGGACACTGCTTCCGGGAGCCCCCCAACGCACGAGCCGCAGGCGGTACTTCCGCTCCAATAGAACGTCACTTCCTGATACTTTTTTTTTTTTTTTTTTTTTTTTTTTTTTTTAAACACAGGATTTTTATTTTTATTTTTTCACAGGACAAGTTTATTAAAACAAAAACCAACACCAGGGGGAGTTTTATACAAAATAAATAAGTAAAATTCAAACAAACTCCAAAAATGATGATAACTCAATTCCATTAAGCCAAAAAACTGGAGCAAGGACAAAATCATTCACAAGAGCCCAAATTAAAACAAACAGAATTTAGACAATTCAGCATGAATCTTTCTAGCAGAGGATTCCTGGAGATGGTGCTAGAACTAGAGCATAACTCTTTTTAAAACAAGAATATCTCAGATACTGTAAAATAAAAAAGTTTCATCAGGTGAGGCAGAAACTTTCACCTGAAAGTTGGAGTTTGAAATATTTTAATGTCATAGCTCAGAATAAATCATCTCAGACTTTAATCATCTTTGGGCTCAGTTTCTCCGTTCACTTCTTTCTCTTCACAGACGTCTTTTTCCTGAAACACAAACAAACATTCAGACAGAAACACTAATCTTGTTTTATGTTTCTGTGAGTTTGTCTGACTCTGACCTGCTGACTCTGCTCCTCCCTCTCCCTCCTCCTCCTTTGCTCCGCCTCCACCACGCTGAAGAAGTCTTCCTCCGCCCGGGCGATCAGCTGATCGGGGGCGTCCTCGCCGTCCTCTCGACCTCCATCTTCGTCTCGGCTCTGCTCCGAGCGGCTCCTCTCCTTCAGACGGATCTCTCTCTGTCGGGCCTCCAGGATCTTCTCACGCTTCGTCTCTCGCTCGAACATCTGCACACACACACACGCATACAATGTCATGAGGCGTTGCTCCGTTACCATGGTAACATCAGAAGCCATCATCTCCACGGGAACAGCCTCAGGTGTGTCAGGACTCACCGCAGCCAGCAGGCTCTTCTCATTCTTCTGCAGCGTGGACAGGCCAGGACACACCTCCAGCAACGTGGCCCCGCCCCCTTGAGAGCCGCACGCCACCAGACGCCCGTTATCCTGCAGGCGTAGACTGTACAGGGGGTCGTCACACACCTGAGGACAGAGACACCACAACAATGCCAATGACATCATCAATCATGCAAATCAAAAAATCCTTGACGGGAGAATTAAAAACTGCAGTGCCTCTATTACTATTTCTATTTTTATTTTTATTATATCGAACTTTTTTTTTTTTTACGTATTTCATTTCTTTAAATGCCATCTTTTTTTACTTGAGTATCTTTTCATAAGTATGCCAAAAAATAAAATAAAAAGAGCGTGGAAAAACAAAAAGCTGCAGTTCCCTAAGTGTCCACTAGAGACCATTCACCTCACTATGCTTACATCTTAGATAACTTTTTACAGTGTTCTCATTTTTTACGGTGTACAGGTGTGTGTTGTCTACCTTGAGGCTCAGCGTGGGGTCGTTCTGTTTGAACAGGATGTCCCAAATGTCCAGAACGCCGTCCATCTTCACCGTGAAGAAGACTGAGGGACGGACCGGACTCCAGCAGGCGTCACTCAGGTACGACATCTGATACCTGACACACACACAAAGACAGACAGTCTGGATTCAGTCTGGGTCTGGATTAAAGTCAGTTTGGTAAAAACCAGGAGCAGAGGCCGTTAAGACTCCGCCCCCTCACCTGGTCCACATGATGGACGACTCCTTGATGTCCTCAGACCAGATGCGAGCCGTCCAGTCGCCCACGGTCAGGAAGTTTTTGGGGAAGAAGGGATTCCTCTGGAGGGCGTAGACCGGTCCGTGGTGACCGTCGTACGTACACACGATCTTCTCGGCGGGAGTTTTCGCTTTCCTGTTACAGGACACGACCACGCCCTGCTCCGTCCCCACCATGAACTTTGTGGGCTGCAGGGACACGCAAGAAACAGAAAAACCGTCTAAAAGACTGAGCTCTGTGTCCAATCAGAAATCATCGGTTTGGCGCCCCCTGTGGACTGAGTCAGAATAATCATCTCTTGTTTTTTTTTCTGCTGAACTCTCACCATGGTGGACTCAAACTCCAGAGACACGGCCCCTAAAGCCCGGTCCAGGTTCCCCTCCCTGCTGGGGTCCAGGACCAGTCGGTCTGTGGGTTCACTCAGTCTGCGAACGTCCCACCACAGGACCTGGGGGGGGGGGCAATTAAAGGACAGTTACACTGATTTCAACTGGAACTGTTTATAACCCAATATTTTTATATGGATTTCTTTGTTTACAAACATAAAAACAGTCAAACAGATCAAACAACTTTAAAGTCACACAACAAACATCAAATCACTCAATCTATCTATCTATCTATCTATCTATCTATCTATCTATCTATCTAAACATGTTGTATCATAATTCAGGATGGGCGTTGATAAGCTCTTATTGATGCTAATACCAATATTGATTCCACTTATAAGTCTGATTCTTTACCGATGAATTTTCTGTCACTTTGCAGGTTTTGTCAACAATTTATTCAATTCTATGTAAATTAATGTGAAAAATTACTGTGTCCTAGATCTCTGAACATATGTAAGTTTCACAAACTCAACAGTCCTTGCCTTAAAAAAGTAAACATATCTGCTTTTTCTGGAAGGATCCTTAATTTTTCAGGGCCAATTCTGTCTCAAATGCTCTAATTTTTTACATTTTCTTGATAATAAAGTGCAACAACCACATTTTGCATAGTATGCGCAGTATGTCAGAAAGTTTATCCCATATTGCGTTCAAGAATTTTACTACAAAATTCAGCGTTATAACACAATGTGGCGCTAAAGAGAGAATATATATTTAGGCAGATTTGACCACTGATTCAACAATTTAATGATCTGGTCCACAAGTGGGTCATGATTCGCTGGGATTATAAAGTTGAGGTCAGGAGTGACTTAGACATCCAAGCACCTAAAACTTTCAGTGGTTGTTAAAAATCGAGGGTCGATCTTTGGATTTTTTTCTTTCCTTTTCATTCAGAAACATTAAAACTGATTTCGAATCATTAATTTGTATCCAGAAAACTACGCAAAGTTGTCAACAACTCTCATCACATTAGAGAGGCCATCTTTTCAAATGTGTGAGGAGAAAAATAACATTGTCATTGTAAATGCTGACAGAGACCATATGTACCCCCCCCCCCCCCCNGCCCCGCCCCCTGGTGTCTGGCTGCAGTATAGGTCATAAGCCCCGCCCCCTGGTGTCTGGCTGCAGTATAGGTCATAAGCCCCGCCTCCCCATGTATTCCAGATATGAGCCGGGAAAACTTAAAAAAATTACGATACCTCGTAGAAACGTTTCTCTCATCCTTACTCTAAGGTAGTATGATGATGTCATCTGGCTGCATGGTGTTCAGGTGTTTTTTTTTCTGAGAAGTTAGTTTCTCATTAGTTATCGGACGTTAAAAACCGCGATATAAGTTTCGTTTTACGATAGTTGACAGCTGTCGTTCGTGAGTAGTTTTTATCGAGGATATAAGAAACTTCAGGAAAGAGCCAAAAGGAGACTAAACCTTCTGAAGAAGAAGAAATAAATATTTTTATTTCTCTTTTTTACTTGGCTCCACCGGAAATTCTCGACTGCGCAGACTCTGGCTGCACAATGGCAGCTAGAGAAACGGTTTTTTTTGGCTTCAAAAACGTAGAACGGTGACAGGCGGAAGCACTCTGTTTATTCTATATACAGTCAATGGTCTGTCCTGGTCTCACCTGTCCGTCAGTGGAGGCGGAGAAAGCGTCAGTCCCGGTCTTGGACTGGAGCCAGATGATCTTGTAGACCGGGTCTCGGTGACTCTGCTCCACAGAGGAGACCTCCACAGGTGAGCCCCCCCTCCGGGTGTCCCAGAACGCTGAAACAAACACACCCACAGGTGAGCACAGACAGACGGGTCTCTGAGTCTCCACCCGTCTGACCTGGACTCACCGATCTGTCCGTTGTAGCTGCCCCCCACCAGGGTGTGAGGGTCTTTGGGGTTGTAGTCCAGACAGACCAGCAGGGACGCCGGCTTCAGGGTCATCTCAGGTCGGTTTGGGTTCTCTGAAACAGAAAGGATTCATGTGAAGCGGACTGGACTCTGTCAAAGCAGGGGGGGTCAAAGCACCTGCCGGTCTCACGAACCCACGTCCCAGATGTAGGAGTCCAGACTCAGGTCTCTGCAGGGTTTCTGGAACTCCAGGCAGGAGTAGGCGGCCGCTAACTTCCTGCCGCCGTCAGGATGCCAGGACAGGCCGGTGACAGTTCTCTTCAGCTCGTTTGGGTCTCTGCAGAACCAGGAACAGGTAAACAACACACCTACCGCCCCTGAGGGAACTTCCTGTGCGCTGTGATGTCATCCTCACCTGAACACGTTGATGGTCTTGGCGGACGGCGGCTCCTGAATCTCCTCCACCTCGTCCTGGTCCTCGAAGTATCCCTGGTAGATGTCGATGGCGTTGTTCTGTCTGATGCAGTGCTCCGTGACCTGCTCGAGACGCCACAACACACCTGGTGACATCACAGCTAAGGGCGGGAACTGTAAGTGGACTGTTGTGGTGCGGTGTGGGTCTTACGGTGCCCAGTTGCAGGACGCTGTTCATGTAACCTTCGTCCTTCTCCACCTTCTTCCTGAAGCGGATGGTCTGCTCCATCTCCTGGGGGTTCACGTCTTTAGGCCAGCCCCCCTCCACGTGGTTTATCCCACAGCTCTCAGACTCAAACCGCTCCGTGTTCACCTGCAGAGATACACACCTTTACCNTTTTTTGTGTCCGAGTGCAATATTTCCTTCCATCATGAATTGAGTATTTCATCACATGTATTTCTTTATTCTATGAAACCTGTGTTATTTGAACACATCTTTAAACTATTAAAATATAACATGTTTTTTTGTGTTTTGGTTCCTCAAACCCCCAAAATGTCAGGTGGTGCAACCGTCCTGACAAGTATCCACAGTAATTAAACTCTAAAAATTGAATGTCAGTTATTGTAAATGGAAATTAAAAATACAGTGGCATTATTTTATGCTTGAACCTTTTTAAATAAAACATTCTTTGCAAATAAAAAGAATTTTAAAGCTGTTGAGAAATGTAAAAAACTTTTGTCCCGTAATTTTCACCTTGTCAAATGTCAGGGTGGTGCAACCGTAACATTAGACTTTTATTTTAAAGTGAAGAGAATAAAACAGGAAACAGGAAACTGCATCAGCCAGAGGAGCCCAAATGACATTTGTGACCAAGTGGAAAAGTTTGTAGATTTCTCTGAAATACTGATAAAAAAGGTTTTTTTCACTTCATTGGTGACTGGAACAATTTCCATGTCAGGTGGTACAACCAATGTAATAATGAGAAATGTTATTTTAACATCAAATTATTTATCTTATTCACAAATAAAAGAAATGAAACACACAAAATGAAAATGTAAGAGTCACTACAGACACTTGAGAGATACTTGCCAATAATTTCACACAGAAAAAATAACAGGAACATATAAATATATTTTCATATATTTGGTTGCTCCACCTGACATTTTTGGGTGCTCAAATTAAAAATACTAAAAAATAATGAACCTTAAAACTTTGAAATGTTGGTCAACTACTGAAATCTGTTAGAAAACATAATTCTTCTCTCAGAAATATGTTTTTATCCATTTTCAAAGAACTTTTGAAAAATACGTTCTTAGACCCTCTTTTTGTCATTGACCCAATAATAACAAGAATTTAAAAGATACTAAGAATAGAAAGAGCAATTTGAATTTAACATCATAAATTCAACCCATTCCTGTGGTAACTCAGTTTGGACCTGTGTCTTAAATCAGGAAAAAGTTACACTAATAACAATTATCTAACAACTACTTTGTTTCTCATCTCTTGGTTACCCTGGTTATACATTGAAAGACTTGTTTTAATATTTCTGGCGTGGGCTTCTGGGCCTTTCTTTGTCAGTTTTCCTCAGTTTTCAAAATCACTTGAAAAATCGTGTGTAAATATACTGGATAATTTTATACAGAAATATAATTTATTGAGTTTCCATCAATAATAATAATATTAATAATAATATTTATTTAAAAGTGCCTTTCTCAGCACTCAAGGTCACTTTACAACCAGAATAAAAGCATAAATAAACAAAATAAACAACACAAATGAAAACAATCCATATGGGTTCAGGAGCAGCTGATGTGAAAATCTACAACAATATGCTTTTTTAATCTTTGTAACTTTGTCATTTATTATTTTTGTTGTGCATTTCTCCTTCTATTCCTGTTGTTAAGTGTTGTTGGGTGTTGAGAAAGGCGCTTTTAAATAAAAATGTATTATTACCATTATTATTCATCTTGCCGTTTAAGCATTCACACACTCAAAAAATGAAACACTGACTTTCATTTGATGCATTAGGCATTAGGTTAGTCAAAAGCAGTCGTTTTAGAGTCAACTAAATTGATTTTAAAATTATTATAGGCTGAAAAAAATAATCGAATGACTCAGTTCATTTGTATGGGACCAGTTAACGTTATAATTTAATTAAGATCATATGTCGTTTTTTTGAGTGAAGGAGGCTCGGTGTATTTAAACATATTTTCAAACCATGTGTCTTTTATTGTTGTAGCCCCCCCTCCCGTCCAGCAGGGTCCGCTGTTCGCCTCTGCGCTTCGCTCAGCCCAAAGCGAACAGTCGTCGACGCGGAACTCTGTGTGTATATGTGTGTTGGTTTCACTGTCTGCAGCAGCAGCAGCTGTGTGTCTTTGTCCGCAGACAGCAGCAGGATGTGCGGGGTGCAGCTGCTCCGGGTGTCGGTCCATGAGCGGCTGAGCGCCGCCGCTGAAGCCGTCCTGCTGCAGCTGGAGAGCGGAGAAGAAGCGGCTGAAGTCCCGGCGCTCAGAGCGCTGCTCACCGCGCGGCTCACGGCGGCCGCGGAGGAGATCGTCGCTCTGTTCCAGGAAACTGTGGCGGAGTACGAGCGAGAGGTCAGCCGCCAGAGGAGGCTGCTCGATGCCGTGCTGAAGCCCCAGGTCAAGCTGACCAGAGCGGGTACGTCCCTGCAGACACCACCCGGAGCTCCCGGAGGAGCCGGAGCAGACACGCAGACACATCACACNCGTTCCTAAAAATCTTGGACAGGTTGAACAAAAGTCTGTTAAAGTTGCTGATGCTGAAAAAACAGCTGTTTGGATCATTCCACAGGTGAACAGGTTGATTTAAACAGGTGAGTGTCATGATTGGGTATAAAAGGAGCATCATCCCCAAAAGGCTCAGTCCTTCACAAGCAAAGATGGAGCCAGGTTCACCACTTTGTCAACAACTGCGTGAGCAAATAGTCCAACAGTTTAAGAACAATGTTTCTCAACTTTGTCCAACTGCAGGAATTGATGGATTTCATCATCTACAGACCATAATATCATCAAAAGATTCAGAGAATCTGGAGAAATCTCTGCACGTAAGCAGCAAGGCCCAAAACCAACATTGAATGGCCGTGACCTTTGACCCCTCAGGCGGCGCTGCATTAAAAACCCACATCATTGTGTAAAGGATATTAGCACGTGGGCTCAGGAACACTTCAGAAAACCATTGTCAGTTAACACAGTTCATCACTACATCTACAAGTGACAGTTCAAACTCTACCATGCAAAGACAAAGTCAGACAACAACACACGCAAACGCCGCCACACAAAACTGAGGCAAAGTGTAAAAGTCTGCTGTGGTTTGACGAGTCAACATTTAAAATCGACAATCATCACTTTGTCTTTTTCAGGGACGTCCCTGATTATTTCAGCAAGACAATGAAACCAAGACACATTCTGCTCCTTTTACAACAGCGTGGCTCTGTAGTAAAAGAGTGCAGCTGCTAGACTGACCTGCCTGCAGTCCAGACCTGTTTTCTATAGTGTATTTAATTTAATATAATGTTACACATGATCTGCAAATCACTGGATTCTGTTTTCATTTGTGTCCAAACTTAAATCATGAACATGAGGCAGAAACAGACTCTCTTGTCCAAGTTAAATGTTTCTGAGGGTGTGATGGGGCTGAGTTCCCACCAGATGGCGCCGCTGAGAAAGAGAAACAACAGACCTGTTGAGTCGGCTGTTGTCATGGAAACAAGCAAACAGCAGTCTTTCCTTTAGAGATTCAGAGAAACTTTAACTTAAGGTTTGATGTGAAGGAACGAGCAGCTCTGTCCACATGGGGGCGCTGCAACCAGTCAAACCACCTGAGACACTTCAGGTGAAGCTCTGAGAGGAGCCAATCAGAGACCAGAACACCTGGCTCCAAACATTCTGAGGAGAACACACGCCTCACTTCCCGTCAGCCATGGCGTCGATGGCGTGCTGCGTTCGTGTGCAACATTTACAGTCAGACACCGAACCTTCCAGTGTTTTCATTAAGAGTGGGAGTGTGTGTGTGTGTGTGTTTGTTTGGTGATCATTTCCAGGAAGAGGTACAGAGAGGGCAGCAGTGTGTGTGTGTGTGTGTGTGTGTGTGTGTGTGTGTGTGTGAAAGTAACTGACTTCCTGGTCTACCGGGTGTATCCTGTTAAAACACACACTCAGAGGGTCCAGTGTGTGTTCATTAACTTTAAAGACAACGTGCACACACTCACACTCACACACACACACACACACACATTTGGAACAAAGCCTCACAGGGTGAAGGTTTCTGACCTCTAACAGAGAACACACACACACACCTTGCTCCCACCTGGAGTAAAAGGTCCCTTTACATCTAAAAAGACAACTTATGTGTGTGTGTATGTGTGTGTGTGTGTGTGTGTGTATTTTAACTTCCTATGCTAAACCAGGTCATTGGCAACACATTTGCCTTTTGTGATCACAACAACGTGGACGTCCTACCTGTTTGGGGTCATTACGTCACATCCTGACGCCCGTACCCTGAATATTCACTCTCTTTTCCACCAGAGGAATCCAGAGTTCAAACATATCAAAAGTGTTGTTTCATCAAATTATTCCAAGTGGTGAAATTTCTCCTGTAAAGTCCGTTGTTTGTCTGTCTGTCGTGTCCGTTCTCATCAATAACAGCAGCTTCACAGTCTTAGAGCATTTCCTCCTCAATGTCAATCTGACAAAGCTGCAAGTCTTTGTTTTCAACAGGGTTCTAGCTGCAAGACTAAAGTGACTCCATCCTTTTCTGTTGAGTTTTCATCCCAGGACAGCTTGTGATAGACAACAAGTGCTCCCTGCTTGGTCTTGTGTAATTTCTCTATTAGAGGGTCGTTTATTGGCTAACAGGCCTGTCACTCACTCCTACAGTAACCAATCACCTTACACTTCACAGGAAGCAGCTGTAGCCACTTAGATCATTGGTGAAACCTATTTCACATTCATTTACGCAACAGGGAAAGGAACGATCTGTAACTGTGAACGACAATTTCATGGTTTTTTTGTTGAGCCTTTCCACAAATAAAGCAAAGTTGACTAAAAAGAGGACACTGACAAATTCAACAAGTAAAAATCCTACAGTGAAAGTTTTAAATTTTATGTCAAAGTCAGGATTCAGGAAAAAAGTCTGAAGTCTTCAATTCATGTCATAATTTCTAGGAAAACAAAGCTGGAGAATGAAGCCAGAACCCTGGAAAAAAGTTAGAAAATCTAGAAAATAGTCTGTGTTAAAGCCAAAATATTCTGGTTTTTAGTTAGCAGAAAATAAGACAAATTTTTGTGATTCTTTTCTAGAAAGAAGAGAAATCAGGATCTTGGAAAACAAAAGTGTAAGGCTCTCTGAAGAGGAACAGAAAGATCTGTGACTGTGAACTACAATTTCATGACTTTTATTGAACCTTTCCACAAAGAGGACACAGCGCTGATAAATTCAACAAGTCAAAATTACAAAATGAAAGCTCTAAAATTTATATTCAAGTTAGGATTTCAGAAAAAATCTGAAGTCTACAATTAATGACATAGTTTTCGTAAAACAAATCTGGAGAATGAAGTCAGAGCCCTGGAAAAAAAAAGTTAGAAAAGTGTCTGATATTTAGTTTGCAGAAAAAAAGCCGAATTTTTGAGATTTTATGAGAAATTCTAGACAGAAAAAGAAATAGGGATCTCTAAAAAAACAGAATTTGAAAGTGGAAGTCTCCCTGCTGAGGTACAATCCTTGACTGTGAACTACAATTTCATGATTTTTGTTGAACTTTTCCACAAATAGAGCAAAGTTGACTAAAAAGAGGACACTGAGCACTGATAAAGCTGGTTTTGTTTGAGCGAAGTCTTTGGAGGAGTGTGGACAGTGAGTCACCTGAGACTAAAAACTCTCTAACTCCTACAAAGTTTTACCTAAAAAGCTCAAATTTCACTCAGATGTAGATGAGAAGGTGTAGAAGTGATGTGGTGGATGTCAAAATTGGTTATAAAAATGAAGAGGGGGAAAAAAGGTGTTTCAGCTGCATTTATCCTGATGTGGACTTAAGCCACATTTTCTGAAACTAGAGACTTTAAATTTTTAAATGAGGAGTCACTGATGAATTTTGACCTTGTGGTTCTGCAGTTATAAGCTTTAAAAGCATAGTTTGGTAAATAGGACAGAATTAGGTGGATCACACACATCATTCATCCCTGACAACTGATCAATAATCAATCAACAGTGAGATCATAAAAGAGAGAGAGAGAGAGAGAGAGAGAGTGTGTGTGTGTGTGTGTGTGTGTGTGTGTGTGTGTGTGTGTGTGTGTGTGTGTGTTTGGGGGTCTCATCTCACTAATTGAATCTTCCTCTCACAGCCTCTCAGGGGACACATTGCGCACGCGCACACGCCCTCCCCTCTTGGAGCGCGTGCCTCCCGGAGTGTGTGTGTGAGTGTGTGAAACCGCTCAGACCCGAAACAGACTCAGACCGGGTCTGAGGTCTGAGCAGAACCGGCACGAGCCTCCCTGTCGTCGGTCGGTCGGTCCCGGTGCGCGCGCGCTGGAGCTTTGTTCTTTTTTCGGTGCGTTGCCGTGGAAACCTGCACGCGCTTCCTCCTCTTTTACTTCTTCTTTTCTTCTTCGTGGGCTCATGGAGCATGCAGCACGCGGACTGAAGACCTGAGCAGGTAGGTTTACCTTCACTTTGACTGAGCAGTCACGTGACCTGATCAGGTTTTCATCAGTTTGACTAAAATCTGAGTTTATTCACTGATCCGGAAGCTGGTGAAAGTGTGTGAGTGTGAGTTTCTAACAGTGAAATCTCACAGTGAGTGTGTTAAAGTGTTTTATTCAGGCTGAATCCAAACCTCCTCTTTTTTCCTGGACATGTTTCTCCCTTTTTTGGTGCTAAAATTCCCCAAAATGTTCATGTTTTATTCCTTGGCTCACTCAGCCCACTAATATTTATAACAAATCAAAACTGCTCTGAGACATTATTCTAATTATTCACCAGCCTGAACTCAAAATAATGAGATAAAAACATTAAACTCTGTTTCAAAGCTGCACTCTCAGACAGAAAATGCTGAAGTAGAAATGCACTTTTACAGATAAACACTGGTTCCTCTGCTCAACGTTCACACACCTTCAAATATAAATTCAACTTTAACTAAGATTTTGAGGCATTGTTATATTTATTCTTGAGAGAAGTGTTTAAATACATGTTTCTTTTTATTCAAGCTTGTGTTTAAGGATTCTTAAAGAAGCCTTTCTCAGCCAGTTGAATAAATAAAATGGAAAACTTGTCTTTGTTGAGAATGTTTTGGCCATTATGAGTGACAATTTTGTTAAATTTTATTGATACCAACACCATTTTTGATTCAGCTTATCAATCTGATTCTTCATCTGATCACTTTATCAATTCCTCCTATGAATTTTCTGAGCTCTAAAGGTAACTTAACGGGTTTTTTTGACAATTTATTGAGGTTTTAAGTAAATGAATATGAAAGTCACTGTGTCTGTTGTAAAAACTCAATGTGTCTTATTTAAAAAGAAAAATATATCTGTATTTTTCTGGAAGGATCCTTAATTTTTCCTGGTTGATAATATGGAATAGTGTGGATATCCATGGAAAAGAATTAATCTTCTTCTTAACAGGAACCGGTTCTTGATATCCCATCCCTAGGTTAAAAAAAAAAATTGAGATAAAAAGTCAAAATCCTTGGTTCATAAGTCAAATTATTGTGATAGAAAGTTAAATTAATGAGATTGAGGGTCAAGATTTTCAGATTCAAAGTCAGATTTTTGAGATAAGAGGCAAAATTCTGAAATAAAAATAAAAATTCCAAGATAAAAGTCAAATAAATGAGATTAAAAGTCAAGGTTTTGAGATAAAAAGACAAATTTATTAGAAAAAAGTTTTTAAAAATGGGATAAAATGGTAAAATGCTGAAATATGAAAACGTAAATCTAATATTTGGAGATTTTTGATTTAAAATGATGGGGATAAAAAGTAGGGTAATTGATACTTTGACTCTTTATGTCATTAATTTGAATTTTCATTGCAACATTTTGTCTGAATATGGGCACAAAAAACTCAGAACAAAACCAGTTTTTCATTTTTATATTTTTTTATCTGGTGTAAATCAGTTATCGGGGGTTTTAGGATCAGGTCACACCATTAAAGTGTGTGTGTGTGTGTGTGTGTGTTATACTGCCCTTAAACTGGTTTCTGGCACAAGGGGGGGGGATAAAGTAAAATCAATTGTTGATTTAAAAATAGTCACAGCTCAGTAGGTGGAGAGTTTGTTTTGATCCTTTCAAAATAAAAGCATGAACCAGTGCTCTCAGTGTCATTATCCTGTGAGAAAATAAGAGCTGAGTGTGTCCATGATCTTTACTCTGCTGCTGTTTTATAAGCTGACTTATGTAACACTGAAGGCTGCTGGAGAACAATGGCCCACACACACACACACACACACACACACACACACACTCATGTTTCTTTAAGCACCGCCTGTCTGTTGATCGTGATGGAGTCTCACTCACTGAACGACGTTGTGGATCAAACTGACGACTTAAAATCACTAAAATCTCTGTGGCACGATGAAAACCAGGAGCAGCTACATTGCATGTGTTACCATGACAACGACAAACTTTCTTCGACAGGCAAAGAGAACAACAACTCAGTTATAAATTATAATACAATTATAAAGTCAAAAATGACCATTTTAACTTATGAACCTTAATTTATTTGATGTATCTCAAAATGTTGACGTTTGTCTCAGAATTTTAACATTGATATCTCAAATTACTGACTTGTTTTATTTTCTTTTATTCAAACATTTTTTACCTTGTTGTTTTAATTGTGTATATTTAATCATTATTTTTAGCTGATCCTGTTCTTGTGTTCTCTTTGCGTTTGAAAAGTGCTATACAAATGAAGTTTATTATTATTGTCATTATTATAGTTTTCATTAAAAAATGTTAAAATCAAAATCTGCTCCAAATTTCAAATTTCGCCCCATAATATTGACTATTTATCTCAAAAATTTGACTTTTATAGTCAAAATGTGATATTTTTAGATCAAGATTTCAACTTTTGCCGTAAAAGTTTGACTATTTGCCTTGAAATTTTGGCTTCAAAATTCTAAATGAGATTTTTTAAGCTCACAATTTCATCTTTTTTCTCAAAATTCTGACTTATTTCTCTTACTTTTGACTTATGTCACAGACAGTGAATTCGTCATTCATCATCATTTTTGTCGCAGGGATGTCAAGGCTTTGTTTTAAGGGGGCAGCTGCCACCCTATGCCCCCCCCCAGTAGCTCCGCCCCTGACTTTGGTTCCACGCCTTAAATAAAAGTCCACATCCTTAAAAAGGAGGATTTTAAATTCTGGTCCTGTGGGTGGAGTTAGATAAACTTGATTATTTTATGAAGGTAGTAATCCACGCTGAGTTAGTTTCTGATGTTTGGTGAGAGTTACTCATTCACTAACAGCTCGGCGCGTCGTCCCCGTGTCACCTGGTTACGAGTCAGAGCGTCCGAACAGAACATCTGAGAGTCTGGGAAATCTGATTATCAGCCCGACATCAAACGCACCTGCAAGATAATGTGTGTGTGTGTGTGTGTGAGTGTGTTATGGAGTAATCCAATCATCCCTGAGGTCACACAAAGGATTGGTGCATGTGTGTGTGTGTGTGTGTGTGTGTGTTTTCAAACAGCCCCTGAAGGCACCACGCCGCACGTTGGCGGGTGATGAAGTGAAGGTTGAATCAAAGATGTCGACCTCTCTCTGGTTGCGGTTCCTCCTCCTCATGATGATGAACTCCCTGACATGTGTGACATCACTTTATTAAAGTCACTCTGTGTTCTCTCTTTCAGGCTCCGCCCCCTCCTCACCATGGGGTGTATGTGGCCACGCCCCCTTTTCATCTTTCTGTTCCTCCTCATCCAATCAGCAGACTCCGCCCTTGCTGCTAACAACCACACAGAGCCTCTTCAGGAGGTGATTCTGGCGGCCATCCTGCCCCTGACGAACACGAACTACCCGTGGGCGTGGCCTCGTGTGGCGCCCGTGCTCCTCCGCGCCGTGGAGCAGGTGAACTCTGACCCCTGGTTGCTGCAGGGTCTGAACCTCACGCTGGTCCACGGCAGCTCCGAGGACCGTAAAGGCCTCTGCTCCGACTACATGGCGCCGCTGGTCGCCGTGGACCTGAAGATGGCGTTGAACCCCTGGGCGTTCATCGGGCCGGGCTGCGTCTACTCCGCCTCGCCCGTCGCTCGCTTCACCACGCACTGGCAGGTTCCCATGGTAACAGCAGGCGCCTGCGCCATGGGCTTCGCCGACCACAACTCCGTTACCAACGTAGGCCCCACCCACCAGAAGCTTGGCGAGCTGGGCCTGGCGATCCAGGACGAGTTCGGCTGGCAGCACGCCATGCTCATCTTCAGCATGTTCAACGGCGACCGGCAGTGCTACTTCGCCGCCGAGGGGCTGTTCACCGTGCTGGACAAGAACAACATCAGCGCCCGAGAGTACGTGATGCTGGACGACTTCACCTACAGGGGCGTGGCGCAGGAGCTGCAGGACCACGGCCGAGGTCAGAGGTCAACGCTCTCACACTTCCTGTCACTTTTTCTACATTAAAGCCTGTGTCCACTGACGGAGTCGCAGACCGGTGACGTGTGCAGGTGTAGAAGAAGAGATAAAACAAAAAGTTGATGTTGTAAACGGTGTAAACAAAGGCAAAGTCTTCTACTCGAGTTTACTGCTCTGATAGACGTGTTTGTGATACAGCGCCCCCTGCTGTTTGGATGTACAAATGGCCCTTTTCCACTGACTCGTCTCAGCCCTACTCTACTCTCCTCTACTCGGTTTGTGTTGCGTTTCCATTAGCGCGGTACTACGCGGCAGACGCCAGTTTTTAGTACCTACTCTACCCTGGTTCTAAGAGAGTAAAGCTGATACTAAAAGGTGACGTGGACGGACTGCCGGTCACTCATTGGTCAGAGAATGTCGTCTCTGCAGCTTCTGACTCTGAACAAATCACTTACAAGAGGCAAAGGAATAAGTCAGCGACGGGTTTTTAATGACATTTAAACCTGACGGCACAGAACCAGACTGAATGAAGACAAAATACAGCCCTAAAATGCTCCTTCATGATTCCTAAAGAAGTTAAAAGTCCTTTTTAAACCAAAAAGAAGTTAACAGCAAAGATAGTTGGCTTTAAAGAGTCTTTTAAATTAAATCAAAGTTGGTCGGTGCAGGAGCGATCTGTCTGCCACGAGAGTCTTTAAGCACCAATCAGTCCATTAATCCACAGGGAACCAAAAAGGAAAACCAGTTCAAAGAAGAATGATTGATCAACAACAAATCTCTGCTATACCAGGCCCAAAAATCAAAAATTAAAGTGATCTCACTGGATCCAGGGAAGAGTTGATGTCAGGAAGCAGCTCCTTCGTTTTCCTCCGCGTGCAGCAGCACCAGGCTGTTGTTTACCTCCGTTGTCATGACGACCCACATTGAGCCGCTGTATTACTTTAATGAAATCTTTTTAAAGCTTTTTTTTTTCCTTTAAAGACCACGGTGGCACATATGTTAGTACAAAATGATGTTTGTGTGGCGTTATAGATGAACATGCACGCACTTCTGCGCAGCACTTTAGCGCAGCTGTGTTATAAGATCCACGCCCACCGTGAGTCTGTAGTCGGGCTAGAGGAAAAGAACCAAACCCAGTAGAGACGAGNTCTCTCTCTCCTTACCTGTCTCTCTCTCCTCACCTGTCTCCCTCCCTGTATCTCTCTCTCCTTACCTGTCTCTCTCTCCTCACCTGTCTCTCTCCCTGTACCTGTCTCTCTCTCTCCCTGTACCTGTCTCTCTCTCTCCCTGTACCTGTCTCTCTCTCTCCTCACCTGTCTGTCTCCTCACCTGTCTCTCTCTCCTCACCTGTCTCCCTCCCTGTACCTCTCCTCACCTCTCTCTCTCCTCACCTGTCTGTCTCTCTCTCCTCACCTGTCTCTCTCCTCACCTGTCTCCCTCCCCGTACCTGTCTGTCTCTCTGCAGAGCGTGAAGGTGCTGACCTACCTGGAGCCTCAGACTCCTGAGTATCTTCAGTTCGTGGAGACGTTGAAGGACGACGCTCAGAGGATGTTTAACTTCGACGTCGGAGACTCTCTGGTACTGAGCATGCTCAGTTTGATCTGATGATGTCATCTGTTTGTTCAAACTTTTGGGCAAACTGGTGTGTGTGTGTGTGTGTGTGTGTGTGTGTGTGTGTGTGTGTCTCTCTCTCTCTCTCTCTCTCTCTTTTCCTCTGTCAGTATAATCTGATTGCTGCAGGTTTCTATGACGGGGTGATGTTGTACTCTCAGGCTCTGAATGAGACACTTAACGAGCAGGAAGCAGAACCAGAACCAGAACCTGGACCCAGACCAGGACCAGGACCAGGACCAGTGGATGAAGCAGGCAGAGTCCGGAGGCCGAAGGGGGACACGGTGACGAAGCGGATGTGGAACAGAACCTTTCAAGGTGAGGAGAGATTTTTGTTCCCACGCTCTGATTGGTCCGATATTTTCAGCCAATCAGAAAACAGATCACGATGACAGGAATAATCTCATCCTCAGAGCTGAAGAGGACTCAGGGTCTCACTGTGGGTTTCCTGTCCTGGTCTGTGGTTTGAGTCCCACATGTCCTGTCTTCATGTTCCCAGATAACACGCTAACATGCCAACACACTCCCTGCAGACACACACACACTGCAGCCGTGAGAATGTGTGTGTGGGTGCCATGTGTGTGTGTGTTTTATGGTCCAGTAGAAAAATAATAAATGGAAACAGTTTTTCCCATGATAGTGCAGTTCACTTGTTGATGCAAGCACCAAATTTGGTACAAAAACTCTCTGAGGGCCACTGTTCATATATTTGACTTAAGACGCTGAAAAACTCAAGATAATAAACATATTTAATAAGAGACAGATAGAATGATAACATGAAAACAAGTCCACACAAATGTGTTTGAATGTCTCCTAAAGGTAACCATCCTCACCTGTGAGCTATTAGCTTCTAATCAGTGTGTGTGTATAAAAGCTCAGAGAGTTTCTGAGCTCCTCTTGCATCTTTCATCCAGTGCTGCACTGACATTTCTGGATTCTGAGTCATGAGGAATGAAAAATAGTTGTCAAAGTTTCTGCAGGAAAAGTGAATCCAACTGTATAAAACAGGAAAGGGATATAAAAAGATATCCAAGGAACTGAGGATGCCAATAAGCAGAGTTCAAACTCTAATGAAGAAGTGGAAAATGAGGGATTCTGTTGAAACCAAACCACGGTCAGGTAGACCAACAAACATTTCAGCTACAACTGACAGGAAAATTGTTCAGGATGCAAAGAAAAACCCAACAAATAACTTTGACTCTCTGAAAGAATGTGGTCTGGCTGTTTCAAGATGCACAATAAGGAGGCACTTGAGGAAAAATGGGCTGAAGAAAGACATTTCTACACAAATGCCNAAAACTTCTGGAACAAAGTCATTTGGAGTGATGAGAGCAAAAGTGAACTTTTTGTCCACAACCATAAACATTGTTCCATTTGGAGAGGAGTCAACAAGGCCTATGATGAAAGGTCCACCATTCCTACTGTGAAACACGGAGGTGGATCACTGATGTTTTGGGGATGTGTGAGCTACAAAGGCTCAGGAAACTTGGTCCAAACTGATGAATGAAGGATGAATGCAGCATGTTATCAGAAAATACTGGAGTAAAATTTACACTCATCAGCCCAGAAGCTGCACATGAGACGTACTTGGACGTTCACACATGACAATGATCCAAAACACAAGGACAAGTGGACCTGCCATTGGCTACAGCAGAATAAAGTGAAGGTTCTGGAGTGGCCATCTCAGTCTCCTGATCTCAATATCATTGAGCCACTCTGGGGAAATCTCAAACCTGCAGTTCATGCAAGACAGAGCAAGAATTTACAGGAACTGGAGGCTTTTTGCCAAGAAGAATGGTCAGTTTTACCATCTGAGAAAATAAAGACCCTCATCCACAACGAGCACAAAAGACTTCAAGCTGTCACTGATGTTAAAGGGGGAAATACACGCTATTAAGAACTGGGGGAGGGAAACTTTTCATCAGGGTCTAAGACCTTCAAAGACAAAGACTGAAGAGGAGCTACTGTACAGCAGAAATAGACACTAACCAACACCGAGAAACACGTAGAAACCACGTCGACAAACCAAAGAGGGACCAACTGCAGACTAGACCAAGTCAGACTACAACCACAAAAGACAGACACTAGAAGTCCTGCGACCCACCACACATGCACACACACACACACATTGAATGTGTGTGACAGTAAACACAGTCACAGAGAGTGAGAGCTCGGTGAACACTCGCAGAGACTCTGCATTGTTTTAAAAACAGGAAGAGACAGGAAGTCATCACTCATCTGTCTCCCCGCCGCTTCAGGAAGAACCTCCGACCACGTGATGAGGGACACGCCGCTCCACCAATCAGATCGTAGCTTTCAGCAGCTCTGGTGTTTGTGGAGCCAGAGCGCTTCAATAAGATGTCCAAACAGAAAGAGAGTTAGAGAAAGAGAGACATCCAAACAAAAAGAAAGAGAAACGTCCTTGGGTCTGTTAAAGGTCTCCGTCCATCAGCTGCTGCTGTTGTTTTAAACTTTCAGAGTTTAAAGAGAGAGACGCCGTGTTGTTTCAGTTAAAAGACAAACACAGAGGGAAAGACTGAGGCTGTCAAAGAGTGAAACACACACCAGACTAAGTCCACAAACACACACAGACACACACACATATGAGGGATGGGACGGCAGGGACTGAACATTCCTCTCTTCCTGTCGACAGACGTCTAAGTGTCCATGAAATATAGGACACGGTCACAGAACAGAGACGTTCAGGCCAGAAAAAGACTTAAAGAGTCCTCAGGGTCTTTATGGTCCCAACGACTCCATCACAGACGAGAAATCTCACAACCACAGTGTTTGTTCCTGAAGCATGAATGTGAATGTGAGTGGTTCCTGCTGGTTCTGCAGACGGACCAGTCTGGTTTTTCATCAGCAAGGAGACAAGTTGTGGCCACTTCATTGCGTTTCTGGCGTCTCAGTAATGTGTGTGAGAGCATTTCATTGGTGTGTGAGAGCATTTCATTAGTATGTGTGTGTGAGAATGTTTCAGCACAGTGTGTGATTACATTTCGTGTGTATGAGAACATTTCAGTAGTGTTTGTGTGAGAGTGTTTTAGTTTTCAGTAGTGTGTGAGAGCCCTTCAGTCGTGTGTGAGAGCCCTTCTGTAGTGTATATGAGAGCATTTCAGTCCTGTTTGTGTGAGAGTGTTTCAGCACAGTGTGTGATTACATTTCGTGAGTATGAGAGCATTTCAGTCCTGTTTGTGTGAGAGTGTTTTAGTTTTCAGAGGTGTGTGTGAGAGCATTTAAGTAGTGTGTGTGTGAGAGCATTTTAGTTTTCAGAAGTGTGTGTGAGAGAATTTCAGTTGTTTGTGTGTGAGAACCCTTCGGTAGTGTATATGAGAGCATTTCAGTAGTGTGTGTGTGAGAGCATTTTAGTTTTCAGAGGTGTGTGTGAGAGCATTTCAGTAGTGTGTGTGTGAGAGCACTTTAGTTTTCAGAAGTGTGTATGAGAGCATTTCAGTAGTGTGTGTGTGAGAGCCCTTCAGTTGTGTGTGTGAGAGCATTTCAGTAGTGTGTGTGTGAGAGCACTTTAGTTTTCAGAAGTGTGTGTGAGAGCATTTCAGTAGTGTGTGTGTGAGAACCCTTCAGTTGTGTGTGTGAGAGCCTCTCAGTGGTTTGTGTGTGAGAGCCTTTCGGTAGTGTGTGTGTGAGAGAGAGAGCCTTTGTTTAGTGTGTATTAGAGCATTATAGTAGTGTGTAGGAAAGTGTTTCAGTAGTGTACATAGGGAGCATTTCAGGACAGTGTGTGAGAACATTTCGGGAGTGTGTGCGTGTAAGAGGAGAACAGTTCAGTTGTGTGATGAGAGCGTTTGAGTTGTGTGTGTGAGAGCATTTCAAAAGTGTGTGTGTATTTCCGTAGTATGTTTTAGAGTGTTGCAGTCGTGTGTATGAGAGCACAGAGTTTCAGTCGTGTGTGAGAGCATTTCAGTTGGAAGTGTGTGAGGTTTTTACTATGATGTGTGAATATGTTCAGCTGATTTTCAGTAACCATGGTAACCCCGCCCTCGGCCCCTGACACAGTTGGTGTTTCGCTCTGGTCCAGAAAAGAGTTGGTGTCTGATAAACTCCAGTTTTTAATCACCTGGAAACGGTTCTGTGTCAATGGAAACTAACACCACTTCTGTTGAAAAAAGGGGAACAATAATCCTTTGCCCCCCCCCCCACATACACACACACACACACACACACACACAAACACACACACTCCCACCTTCTCTCAGTTAATGTGTTTATTGGTTTGTTTTGTGCGTCACTGCAATGACACTCAGTGAAGATTCATCACTCACTACATTTGGATAACAAGGTTGATGTGCGTGTGTGTGTGCGTGTGTGTGTGTGTGTGTGTGTGTGTGTGTGCATGTGTGTGTGTGTGTGTGTGTGTGTGCCTGTAAAGGGCCCAGGTGAGGAAGCAAACAGCCACAGGAAGGGAGACACACCTCAACAGGACTCAGCTGGAGATGAGAGACTAATGAGATTATGTGTGTGTGTGTGTGTGTGTGTATGTGTGTTTGTGCGCATGCATGTGTGTGTCAGCCACAGGAAGGGAGACACACCTCAACAGGACTCAGCTGGAGATGAGAGACTAATGAGATTATGTGTGTGTGTGTGTGTGTGTGTGTGTGTGTTTGTGCGCATGCATGTGTGTGTTTTTATATATTTACATTACATAACAACATCATAAATAATAAGTTTGATTGTTATTACTATAATCTGATTGGCTCATCCAGGTCACATGACCACAGCAGGATGATAAACAACACTATAACAAACACAGAGACAGAACGCTGACATCACACACTCCTCGCCCTCTGATTGGTCGGCACGGACGCCGAGGAAACAGCTCCACCTTTAATGGGAAAGCTGCAGGAAAATGATGTCACTGACCTTACATGAGGGGGGGTCAAAGGTCAAACTACAGCAGGGTCATGTGACAGTTTGAGGGACAGGTGTGTGTTCAAAGGAAGGAGGAGTGGTGTCCTCCAGCTCACCATTAAGGGAGAGGATGGAGGGATGAAGGAGGAGGAGATGAAGGAGGTGGAGTTTATTTTTGTCTAACGTGAACAAGGGAAGAAGAGAGGACCACACACACACACACACACACACACACACACACTCACAGGGAGGGGTTTTTATTAGATTGGACTGTTGTTATCATTCAACACACACACATGGATCCACACAGACTCTGACACATTAACACACATTGTCACACACACACACACACACACACACACACACACACACACACACACACACACACACACAGACACACACACACAGTGACAGCCATTAATCACTGAGCATGTGCGTCAGAGGAAAGAGAGAGAGAGGAAACTCAGAGTGTTTCCTGTCAATAAACCTGTTAACGAGCTGATTTAGAGACGACTTCCCTGATTGGTTCACGAGTTAATGAGCTGATTAAATGACTCACTTATTAAGAAGTTAATGAACTTGTTCATATTATTATTTAAAGTGGTTTGAGCTGATCCAGGGGTTGGGGATGCTCCTTTTATACCCAATCATCACAGAAACAACAAAGTTTATCAGTTTGAAGAATAAATATCTTGTCTGAATTTAGGTTAAACAGGATTTACAAATCATTATTTTCTGTTTTTATTTACATTTTACACGACGTCCCAAATTCACTGGAGCTGAAGTTGTTCTACGTCCAAATGTATGAATTGAAATCTTGGTTAATGCAGAATAATTTGCAGTGTAAGATGAGAAGTTGTGTCAAAAACAATCAGTTTTGTTGGAAATATGAGGAAAAAGTGTTCTCCTGGAGTATCAAACTATAGAGACCTGGTTGTAAAAAAGAAGTTTGTTATTAAATCTGAGTAATAAAAAAAAAAAAACAGTGATGATGCAGAAATAGAAAAATCAAAAGCTGCTCATTTGTGGTGCAGTTTCCTCCATGTGCTGATGGTAAATGTTGTTTTTGGAGAATAATCTCAGTCAGCAGCTGAACTCTGGGTCGTAGGTTCAAGTTGCTTTTCACATTTTCTGATTTGCAAAAGTGTAGCTTTAAGCAAAGAGCTGTTTTTTTCAGCATCAGCAACTTTAACAGACTTTAGTTCAACCTGTCCAAGATTTTTAGGAACGAGTTGCAGCATCAAAATCAAACGTTAAACAATAAAGTTCATCAGTTTAACCAATAAATATCTTGTCTTTGTTTATGTTTTGCACGATGTCCCAACTTCACTGGAATTGAGGTTTTATTTTCTCCAGGTTTTTTTTAATATAACAGTTATAAATGTGTGTGTGTAGGGGTGATGGGCGTGGTGGAGATGGACGAGTTCGGGGACAGACAGATGGACTTTGCAGTGTGGGACATGACGGACGTGGACGCTGGAGTATTTGAGGTAAATTGATGACGTCATCACACACCTGCAGGTCATTATCTGACTGTGGGTTTAGAATGTTTCACTCTAATTTACTTGCACAGGCTGTTCAAAAACACTGTGTGATGGATGCAGTGATAAATGTGTGTGTGTGTGTGTGTGTGTGTGTGTGTGTGTGTGTGGGTGTGTGTAGGTGGTGGCTGTGTATAACGGCCGTACCAAACAGCTGAGCATGCAGAATGGGCGGAGCTTCCAGTGGCCAGGTGGTTCCCCACCTGTAGACGTCCCAGAGTGTGGCTTCAAAAATGACAAGCCATCCTGCCTCGCCCGTATGAACACACACACACACACATACACACACACACACACACACACACACACACACACACACACACACACTGTACACTAACACACACACACTCAAGTGTAACTCTCCCTCTCTCTTTTCAGGTACAGTCACGATGCATCAGATGGTTTCCATAGTGATCTGTTTCTTCTTTATCATCATTGTTACGGTGACAGTGTTCATCTACAGGTAAAACACACACACACACACACACACACACACACACACACACAAGCCATCATCTGATCATCACATCTCACTTGTTTATCTTCCACTGGATCTGTTTAGTTTAGAGACGAGGTCAGAAATGATCAGTGTGAGCAGGAGAGCTGCTTCTGTGTGTGTGTGTGTGTGTGTGTGTGTGTGTGTGTGTGTGTGTGTGTGTGTACTATACGTGTCTGAATCTGAGAGTATAATCAGAGCTGTACCTCTGACTCTGTTTTCTGAGGTAAAAATAGAAGAAATATGTAGCTGGTTTCCTTCCTGAAAAGGAAACAGATTAATGTAATACCAGAGAAACAGTCGGGGGCGGGGGGGCAGAGACCCACGAAGACCTTTAAGACCCACTGAGGACCTCTAGAGGACCTCTGAAGACCTCTCCTCTGTCTCTCTCTCTCTCTCTCNGTGTGTGTGTGTGTGTGTGTGTGTGTGTGTGTGTGTGTGTGTGTGTGTGTGTGTACTATACGTGTCTGAATCTGAGAGTATAATCAGAGCTGTACCTCTGACTCTGTTTTCTGAGGTAAAAATAGAAGAAATATGTAGCTGGTTTCCTTCCTGAAAAGGAAACAGATTAATGTAATACCAGAGAAACAGTCGGGGGGGGGGGGGGGGCAGAGACCCACGAGGACCTTTAAGACCCACTGAGGACCTCTAGAGGACCTCTGAAGACCTCTCCTCTCTCTCTCTCTCTCTCTCTCTCTCTCTCTCTCTCTCTCCTCCACAGGAAGCTGAAGCTGGAGAGCGAACTGGCCGCTCAGCTCTGGAGAGTTTCCTGGGACGACGTCCAGATGACGGACCTGGAGAAAGTTCTGAAGAGAACCTGCAGCAGACTCACCATGTCTCTGGTAACTCACACACACACACACACTCACACTCACACACACACACAGCAGATGTGTCACAGTGTTTCAATAAACTCCTCATTTCTTCCTCTTGATTTTCTGCAGAAAGGATCGACCTGTGGTTCTCTGATGACCATGGAGGGAAACATCCAGATTTACACCAAAACAGGACACTACAAGGTCTGACCTCTGACCTTTAATCTGGGGTTCATTTTCAAAGCCAGTTTGATGAAAACTCAGAGTCTGTTAACCCTGAGATAAGGGAAATCTGGGTTAATCAAACCAGAGAAAAAGGGGAAACTCACAAAAGAGGAGTAACTTAATCTCTGAGTCTGTTAAAGCAGTTTTTTCTCAATGAACATCAAGTTTCACTCAGTCTCCAATAGAGCTGTGCCATATTATACCATCTAAAATTATAGTGGTATTAACTTTTTGCTTATAAAAATGTGTCATATCACAATATTTACCCTGTAAACATAATAGTATCTGTAAATTTTACCCAGTTTTTTTGAGTAAATTTTATCTAAATGCATCAACAATAATATACTCAAATATTTGGGGTAAATTCCTCTTGACCTTTTGAAATAGATTTGACGACTAATTACCTATTTCAAATGAGTAGGATTTCCTCATGGTTGTAGCATATTTAAAAACATCACATTTTACCTTGTGACCATGAGTGAGGAGGGCACACAGTGGACATAAGACACTGCTGTACATGGGTGAATCACGTAGGTCACACAGGCTGCCTTTGCTGTCTTAATCATACTAAAATAATTAAGGTCAACAAGTAAACTGCATTTGTAGGATATCGTTAAATAATAGTATCTTCTTATTTACTCTATTTAGAGTTCTGCAGAAGAAGATTTATTAAATGTTATTTAATAACATCCTGCTAATACAACTCACTTGGTGACTTAAATTATTTTAGTATGATTAAGACAATTTGAGTGGATTAATATTTAAAACCCACAAAAATCCTTTTTTATGGTGCATGGCACAGCTTTAGATGAGCAGGTTGTAAACAAAGCATCAACAATAGAAACAGAAGTCAGTTTAAGTTGTGAACATGATGTGAAAAATAGTCAACTGTCTCCAACTGCACATTCGTGGAGGAGAGAGGCTCAAAGACTCAGCAAGAGAAACAGTATTTTTATTCCTGATGTTTCGACATGAAGACACCATGAAATAAATGCTGTATTGAGAAAACTGAACCTCTGATCTGTGTCCTGCAGGGAAACTTGGCAGCCATTAAATACATCAATAAGAAACGTATCGAGTTGACCCGGGACGTCCTGTTTGAGCTCAAACACGTGAGAATCATCGTTTATAGATATTTAATCTGCTGGTTTCTCTGACTCGTGTTTCTAATCAGCTGTTTCTGTTCTTCTGTAGATGCGAGACGTTCAAAACGAGCACCTGACTCGCTTTATCGGCGCCTGCATCGACCAGCCCAACATGTGCATCATCACCGAGTACTGTCCACGAGGCAGCCTGCAGGTGAGACCCTCGACTGACCCCCCCCCAACCAAACCCCAGCCCCCCCTCCCTCTTTGTTCAGACTCTCTCTGTTTGTCTCTGATAAACTCGTGACTGTCTTTCAGAGCTTTCAGAGCTCGTGTTTCTTTCTCCTTCCTCCAAGGTTCTTCTGTTCGTCACATCTTCTCTTCACCTTTAACTCAGGCTTTCTTTCCATCGCTGTTTCCTAGCAACCTCCAGCCTGGTAGCCCAGCAACGTAAAGACACTGTCGGTCTGCTGTAGGAGGATGTTGGAGGATGTAGGTTGTTTCCAGGTGTGGGCGGATGTAGAGTTAACTTTTGTCTCTGAGAGAAGAATCAGACCTGAGTGACGTCACAGGACGAGTAAAATATGTCAAACTAATCCACGGTCGTTCATGTGCTCAGAGTTATTATGTACGTGTGTGTGTGTGTGTGTGTGTGTGTGTGTGTAGGACCTGATGGAGAGTGACAGCATCACTCTGGATTGGATGTTCAGATACTCTCTCATCAATGACATCGTCAAGGTAACGGCCTCCTCGCTCTGTGTGTGTGCGTTTGATCCATGATGACTGAAGGTTTCTTTGTTGACGTGTGGCGTTGTTGTTTTTTTTGCGTCCTCAGGGAATGTTGTTCCTCCATAACAGCGTCATCATGTCTCACGGGAACCTGAAGTCGTCCAACTGCGTGGTCGACAGTCGCTTCGTATTGAAGATCTCAGATTATGGTCTGCAGAGTCTGAGGACCAGCAGCTGCCCCGAGGACACACACGCCTACTACGCCCGTAACGAACACACACATGTGCAAGTATTAAATCTGTATGTGGTGGAGTGTGTACCTGAGGGAGTGAGCACCTGTATGCCCCGCCCCCTGCAGGTAAACTGTGGACGTCCCCTGAGCTGCTGAGGACGGAGAGCCCTCCCCCCTGTGGGACTCAGAAAGGAGACGTTTACAGCTTCGGGATCATCCTGCAGGAGGTCGCTCTGCTCAAGGGGGTGTTCTACCTGGAGACGCAAACTATGAGCCCTAAAGGTCTGAACGCATCTGTTTATAAACAACAACAACAACACCAACAACAAACCATGAGCCCTAAAGGTCTGAACGCATCTGTTTACACACAACAACACCAACAACAAACTATGAGCCCTAAAGGTCTGAACACATCTGTTTACAAACAACAACAACAACAACAAACTATGAGCCCTAAAGGTCTGAACACATCTGTTTACAAACAACAACAACAACAACAAACTATGAGCCCTAAAGGTCTGAACACATCTGTTTACAAACAACAACAACAACAACAAACTATGAGCCCTAAAGGTCTGAACGCATCTGTTTACAAACTACTACAACAACAACAACAACAAACTATGAGCCCTAAAGGTCTGAATGCCTCTGTTTACAAACTACTACAACAACAACAACAACAAACTATGAGCCCTAAAGGTCTGAATGCCTCTGTTTACAAACTACTACAACAACAACAACAACAAACTATGAGCCCTAAAGGTCTGAACACATCTGTTTACAGACAAAAACAATAACAAAAACAATAACAAACCATGAGCCCTAAAGGTCTGAACACATCTGTTTACAAACAACAACAACAATAACAAACTATGAGCCTTAAAGGTCTGAACACATCTGTTTACAAACAACAACAACAATAACAAACTATGACCCCAAAAGGTCTGAACACATCTGTTTACAAACAACAACAATAACAAACTATGACCCCAAAAGGTCTGAACACATCTGTTTACAAACAACAACAATAACAAAACATGAGCCCTAAAGGTCTGAGCACATCTGTTTACAAACAACAACAATAACAAAACATGAGCCCTAAAGGTCTGAACACATCTGTTTACAAACAACAACAACAACAACAAACTATGAGCCCTAAAGGTCTGAACGCATCTGTTTACAAACAACAACAACACCAACAATAATAAAATATGAGCCCTAAAGGTCTGAACGCATCTGTTTACAAACAAAAACAACAATAATAACAAACCATGAGCCCTAAAGGTCTGAATGCATCTGTTTACAAACAACAACAGCAACAACAAACCATGAGCCCTAAAGGTCTGAACGCATCTGTTTACGAACAACAACAACAACAACAACAACAATAACAAACTATGAGCCCTAAAGGTCCGAACACATCTGTTTACAAACAACAACAACAACAACAAACTATGAGCCCTAAAGGTCTGAACACATCTGTTTACAAACAACAACAACAAACTATGAGCCCTAAAGGTCTGAACGCATCTGTTTACAAACAACAACAACAATAATAACAAACTATGAGCCCTAAAGGTCTGAATGCATCTGTTTACAAACAAAAACAACAACAAAAAATATGAGCCCAAAAAGTCTAATGCATCTGTTTACAAACAACAACAACAACAATAACAAAAAAACATGGGCCCTAAAGGTCTGAACACATCTGTATACAAACAACAACAACAAAAAACAAAAACAAACCATGAGCCCTAAAGGTCTGACCACATCTGTTTACAAACAACAAAAATAACAAACCATGAGCCCTAAAGGTCTGAATGCCTTCAAACAACCATAACAATAACAACAATATCAATAACAACAACAACAACAAAAAACAACAACAAAACATGAGCCCCAAAGGTCTGAATGCCTGTTTACAAACAAACGATAACAACATCAACAACAACAAAAACAAACAAACTATAGTTCTCAAAGTTCCGAATGCCTGTTTACAAACAACCCAAACAACAATAACAACAACACAACTAAACAAAAACACAAACTATGAGCCTCAAAGGTCTGATGCCTCTGTTTACAAACAACAACAGAAACAAAAACACAGCAACAATAACAACAACAGCATAACACAACAACAATAATGTCAGTACAACAAAAAACAGCAACAAAAACAAAAAATGAAAACATCAACAACAACAATTACAAAAAACACAACAAAAGCAACAATAACAAAAGCATTACTTCACAATAGCAGCAACATCAATATAAACAACATCACGACTTTATAACACAACAGCAACAACATGAAAATACAATAACAAAAAGATAAACAAAAACAACAAAACAACACAACAGCAACAAAGAAGATGGAATCATTGTTTTAGTTTTTTTATTTGTCGTTTGTGTTTTTTTTCATTCATAGTGCTGTTTCAAAAACACACACACACAAGATTCATCAGACAAACAGAGACCTCTGCTGGACAAAACATGCAACTGCACCCTGAGAGCAGAACTTCATCTATAAACACACATTTTCACAATATTGTTCACCCCTAACAAACAATTTTAGAACTGATCACTTGACTCAAAGTGACTGTAATTTATTGAAACAGCTTTTTTTTTTTTTTTAATGTGACCCCCCCCAGAGATCGTCCAGGTGGTTCGACAGGGCGGCGCCCCCCACTTGCGTCCCTCCCTCTGCCTCCACAGTCACAGCGAGGAGCTCGGCGTCCTGATGCAGCGATGCTGGAGCGAAGAGCCGAGCGACCGACCCGACTTCAACACCATCAAGATCCTGCTCAGGAAGCAGCACAGGTCAGTGTGTGTGTGTGTGTGTGTGTGTGTGTGTGTGTGTGTGTGTGTGT